>WOGO01005852.1:0-12139 GCA_015342085.1 Leptinotarsa defecta
AAATTAAAGTGGAATTACCAGCAAACATCGATACATTACCAAATAAATTTACTATAGCCAAAGAATACAAATACATAAGGAACAAAACAGGCCCAAGTATTGATCCTTGCGGTACCCCACTTATATGTTTTCAACTAATTATGTTGTCAATATACACATATTGCTTTCTATTCATTAAATAATTTTGAAACCAATTACAAACTAAATTTCTCATATCTATATTATGCATTATTTTCAGAAGAATTTTATGGTCCACAGTATCAAATGCTTTCTTCAAGTCTAATGAAAGAACTCCACATTTTTGTTTAAATCTAAATCTAGCTGTGATTGGGTTATGGCATCTAATACTGCGGACTCTTGTCACAATTTTTTCGAAATCCGTATTGCCCATCATATAATAATTTTATCTTTTCAAGATATTCAAACAATCTAGAATGTACTGATTTCTCAATAATTTATATAATACTGGTAAAACTGAAATTGGCCTATTATAATTCGTCATTTGGTCTTTTTTACCTGCTTTAAATAATTGTTGCACCTTGTCAATTTTAGCATTATTGGGATATTGAAAAAGAAAATCATACCGATTTCAGGATTACTATGGTTACAAACATATTTGTTTCTTAAGATTGATAAAGATTATTATTATTGTTTCTAAAAGTATCTTATATTCTCACCTATATAAAATGCTAACGTCTCTTTGGCAGTAGAATAAAACAACCTAGCAGTCGTGTGTGCAGCAGCCCCAATCATGATAATGACAGTGTCCCTCCAATCAAACAACCTGCTCATCACCGGAATGGCAAACAATAAAACGAGATCTTGCAGACCCGATTGGAATGTACGAAAAGTGCTGAACTGATTCAAGGTCCAATTGAAGGCTAGCTGGCAGTACATGTACATCACTTCTCGTTCGTCTCGTTGAAAAACATACAGGGCCGTCATAACAATCAGCATGAGGAGGAATCTTCTCTTGTTATCTGGACGTTTCCTACCGAGAGTTTGGATAGTATCCTTGACATGATTGTAGTCAAAAAAGTCTAGGAATATGTTATTAGCCTCTGACAGAGGTTTTTGTGTAGGGCTGCTTCTCCATTCCAACCTTAGCAACGTATATATGACGGCAGATAGCATTAGGATTGTATTGATGAGGAACATGTATGTATATGACCGGTTTAACACCTTTCTGAAGAGGTAGGATCCTGAAACGGTTCACAAATGAATACAATTTTATAAGATAAGGACTTCCTGTACAATGATTTTGATGTCATAGGGTATGTAAGTGAATATAGACAAAAATATGGTAAAATTAATGAGAGACAAATGGCATATATGTCTCCAAAAAATTAAATGAAATTGTAGAGATCTTTGCTATTGATAGTACACTCTGAAATTTATACATTAATGACAGAAAATAATATATTTCTTTTAACAAATGCATGATTAACTAACTCGTTCGATTGATGACTTATTTATTTTGAAAAATTCATGTTGAATATAGAATAAAGAAAATAGTTTTGTCTAGTGTCTAGTTAACAAATGAGACTACCTCCTTTTGTATGAAGTATTTCTTGTAACTAATGCAACTGATGTAACTTTTCCAGTCTAACCTAGAATCATCATTTATGATTCAGAGTTTTCAGAATGTGATTTCAGTTCAATGAATTTCAAGTTGTCAAGGAGAAATATTTTTTGTTGTGTGTCGTTGGTACATATAATAGTCCTAATATTGATCCCTGTGGTGCCCCACTGGAACATTCATGACAGTTAATTTTTTCAGATTCTAGAAATTCTCTGCTTGGACTTATCCACAAAAGAGAAACTTTTCTGCAAAAATGTTTCAGTAGCAGCTATCTCATATTTCTCATAATCAGTTTTGCTAATTATATCCCTAGTCTATTATAAAGATACTACAAATGGATATTTAGGATACACCAAATACATGAAATATAAAAATAGCTCAACACTTACCTACCTAAAGCTACACCTGTGGGCATAGTTGCTAAGTAGCACACCTCCAGAATAGTCACCCTTATCGTTCTGTTTTTCTGAGAAGATACGTCGACAAGATATGTGATAGCTGCAGAAAAAATAGCTACATCTGCTCCGGTGAGAGCTGAAGGAAAAGTTGCAGTATATATCACATATTCAACTGGCCAATCCTTTTTTAGAGTGTTCACCACTATCATAGCAGAGAAGTAGAGTTTACCGAAAAGGCCTAAAAGGAGAGGTAATTTTCTTCCTCGTTTATCAGACCAAGCTCCCATGAAAAAAGCCAACACTATTGGAGCAGCATGACCGGCAATGCTATTCCACATGTGGAATGTAGCTGATGTCAACTATGATAGAAAAAAATAAAGACAATAGTACCCAACTTCGAACTTAATAAAACAGGGCAAAACAAGGAAAATTGTAATCTAGTAACAAAATATTGATTACCTGGACTTCTTTGGTTATATTTTCGTACTTCTTATCATTTATATTATTGCATATTGTTTCATTATAGCCGTGGTTTACTGTGCATGCTTTATAAATGTAAAATGATTGCTCCACTACGCTGGTTGTCATAAAAGCCATCATATAGAGAACCATGGTGGGCTCGACGGTTATGTAACTCAGGTAATGCTTGAGCTTATTTCCATATCGAAATGTTGGCTCATGGTCCATCTAAAATAAATAATTTTCTAAAAAGTGATTGTTGAATACAGTCCGTCAGGTTATGTGGTGGAGTATTTCTTCATTAAAATTTTCACTTAATAGAACTATATGAATGTTGATGCAGGTGTGATGTAGTGTATACAGGTTGTCTGAAAGGTTTAAAATTCAAAATTCTCACAAGAGTAAAGTACCTTTGATTTAAAATCTTCAGAAAAATGCTATTTAGGGAAATTGTTTCAACAGTCATTTCAATAATAATAATACATTTATTAATCCCAAGAAACACATGTTTATAGTTGGGACAATGTAACATTTTATAAGCAGAGACAACCATAAGATAGTTCCCGCTCCTCATTTTTCTTTGAGGTTATGTGACAATCCCGCAATATTGGAAAATCAATTTATAAATAACAAAAGCCTTGATTACTATTGTAACTAGATAGAAGTACGGTGCTATTATTTGAAAGTCTTTAGAGCGAGTATTCCAAAGTCTTGAAGTATACCAAAATAGTTATATATTTCATAAGTTTGTATATACTCACGTCAGAAACTTGATCAATTATTTTATAATTTGTAACTGACATTGTCTCTGATAACTTTTAATGAATTTCAATTGAGAAGTCTAGGATACTAATAACATTGCATCAAACATTAATGTCTTGTGCTCAACTGAAATTTAAATTACAGTCTCTTTTCTCAAGGTTTTCCAAATAAAATTATAGATAATTATTCACATAAACAATGTTCTAATGTTTCAAATTCCATGAAAAATAAGTTTTTCATAGACTAATAGATTCATATTTTTATGAAAGGTAAATTAAAAAAGTATAAACAACGAATATCGAATCATGATCATAGATATAACGAATAAATGACAAATATATACCGGTCATTAGGGATTATTGTGATCATGGTTCCCAGCTTAGTAGTTCCCCCCCACAGACCATATATCACAGATGTGGTTCCCCCCAAATTTAGGAGAAAAAAAGTGGAATGACAGTATTATAATTTTAGGGATATTTTTAGTGATTTTTATAACTTCAATTTTTCATGATTCGATTAACGCTGCAACGGAATTCTGCACACCATTTCAACCGTTCCCAAAAATGTTAAAATTATTCAGTGTTGACATGTGTCACTCTAAAAAGTCAGTATCTGAAGAAAATGATGTGTTACTTGAAGTTTTAGATGATTTATGAATGAATGAAACCTGAGAAATACTGCTGAATGATATTATTAACTGATTGTTTTGAATTCATCATTTGTTTGATATTTTATCATTTATTAATTATTTTTGATGTATTTCATGAATAATGACATTTTTTTAAGGGGCAATTCCTAGTTTTTAGGGGTTTTTGATTGGGTCTTTAGGGAGATACATGTTTTAGTGTTGTGAGCACTGCTGGGCCTGACGTCACAGAATAGTAGCTATGTCACAGCTTCATGTGACAAATCAAATCCCAAAATTTTCACATGGGAATATGTAACATGAAGAACATCGTGACATTAAATGTATGAGTGATGTGAATCTCTTCATTTTTTTAGTTGTTGGAGTCAACGTTCTCTCTTCATTGGCCAGTCCATATTAATTATTTGTCACTGCATCGAATATGTACACCACGAAACGACAAGTTTGTCTTAATTTTTTCTTCTTCTGTGGTGGCCTAAGCTATTGGGGATATTCCGACAGAAGGTTCACTGAGTCAAATGAGGTAACAGTAAAGTGAATCTGGATAACAGTCCATTCCTATTTGGAAAAAATTGGCAAACCCAATCTGTAATATAAATTTCAGTTTGAGAAACCAGGCATTAGTCACTAGTGGCATTGAGGTTTTGTGGTCATGAACAGTGGAAAAGGATATCATTTAGATAATAAAATTGCTTGAAAACGACACTTACCGATGCAGGGGGCAGCTAAAGAATATATGCCATAAATCCTGTCTGAGGGCACAGTCATAGTCAAGTTGATATATATTTGAATCAAAATGTAATAAATGTAAATAACATTTATGATTTACATTTCGATTTTTACATCATCTATCAACATGAGTGCAAAGTTTGTCAAAAACAAAAGCGAATTGGTTCAAACACAGGGTTGCTATGCATTTTGTCCTTTTGTATCTATCTCACCACTAAGATTGCTTTACCAGAAGTTTTATATGGAAACGCTTGCTAGTTATTTTCTTATTTACATCTTATAACTTGTAAATTTCCTCTCTATAAATTGCATTTTTTATTTTGTAGAAAAATAAGGTGTTCAAAATCCTCACAAAATTATATTTTCTGTCAAAATTTAATATATCTCGTTGAAATAAATAACGTCTTTTAAAAACATTCTATAACTGAAACGCAATTTTCCTGAACCATAGCAAGGGCAAAAGTATAATGAAAATTTTGTTCAATTTTTCTGAAGCAACAAAAAAGGTTTTATAGCTTTGTTCGTTGTTTCCAAGATACTTAGCAATTTTGAAGTAGTACTTCGTTATACAAATCCAGAACTATTCATTTTATGATTACTTGACAAAGCTACTGTGCTAGCGAAACATGTTGTAATATATTTTTCAAATAAAGTTTGTGGAGATCAAATCGTGAGGTGTAGTTTTTGATTTTTATGAAAACTTATCACCTTTTTCACTTATCGAGGTGACAACTTCAGATATTTACAATCCTTTGAACATAAAATAAAATTTTCAACAAATATCTCCTGAATTGTGACAATTATAACAGTCCCATGAAGGAAATTTTCCGAGCAATTTTGGAGCGGATACTCAAATAATTCCTGAACTATTCCTTCATAAAACAACTTATTTAACCTCTTCGCAGAACTTGATGAGGTGAACAAAATGGATTACATTGAAATTTTGAATATTTTCAATTTTCCCTCGTGAAAATATAAGTTTTTCACCCTTTTAACAATATTTCCTGAACTATGGCAATTGAAAAAATTTCACATATTTTTGGAGGAACTTAAAAAGTTCAATATAATTGACTTCTTGCTTATTTTCGATATTGTGAGTAGTTTTTGAATTATATTTTTTTTTAGAAAAATCCTCAATCTCTTGAACTATCAGAGTGAAAAAATTTGTTCCTTGCTTTATTATTAAATTTTTTACCGAAAATTGCTTCTACCAAATTCGTTGATATTGTGAGCAGTTGAGAATGAGAATTAAAGTTGGTCTATTTCATTAATTTGGACTTCCATTGTCTAATATGATATAAATTGATTTGAAATCCCGTAAATAATCTGTAAAAAATTTAAAAGATTAGCTGATTTTTTACAGTTTCTCTCAGGGCATACACTTTTTTAAATGTTTTTGCCTGTAAAACTTCAAGTAGTTGGTTTTTGATATAGTTATTTTCAAAATACAAATTGTTTTTCATTAAAAAACTTTGTATTTCATCTTTCCTCGAATTTTTATACGGTACTTTGACGAGTTGTCGCGAATGATAGGAAGCGTTGTCAATAACTATTACACTATTCACATCTAAATTTGGGATCAATGTGTTTTCAAACCATTCCTCAAAAATATTAGCTTTCATGTTCTTATGATAGTCAACATTGCAGTCCTTAAGTTTTTTTCCACATAATTTCCCATCCTTTACTCCCTCCGCAATGCACAATGATTAGTTGCGATCCTTTGTTTGCAGGCATGTTAGGCGTAAACATTCTCGAACCACCAGTCCACCCTTTCATAACTGTGTCATGAGTGTCATACCTTGTTTCGTCCAAATAGAAAATTTGCCGTTGTTCTTGTCTATATCTAGTTATTTGTTCTAAGTATTTGTTACGCAATTCCACTTTTCTTCCGCTTTTCACAACTGCTTGACGTTCGTTTATTATTTTGAATCTAAATCCTAGTTTTTTTATCCAATTCTGAAGAGTTTTTGTCACATTAGCTCACGTTATGGCTGGAAGTATTCAATTTCTTCCTTATGATTTCAATTGTAGGAATTTCATTGCTTTCGTAAGAGTCGTATATTGTTTTTCTTTAATGATTTTATTAGATGAACATCTGAAGGTTTTGGTAATCCCGCATCAAATCGCTTCTTTCGTTCATAAGGTTTGTTTTTGACTATTTTACGTACAGGTGAGAAAGGAATTTCGGTCAAATCTGCTGTTGCTTGTAATAGTTTTTTCCCTCTAATCCATACTTGATATGTAGATTCTTATATACACTGAAATATACTCTCTGTGTTTCATTATTCCAATGCACCCGAATCTCATTAACTAGTATCTCTTTTTGGCATTATTCACCAGCGTTATTGGAATCACCAATATCGAATTTCAACACTCAAATCGCGATCAATTCCTGAACTGAACATTGACAACACAACGGCTCGCATTCTATTCGTCACCGTAACATGATTTCAAAATTTAATTTCATGACTGACAGTCAATCATAAAACTCGGTTAGTAAAAATTATCCAATACGAACCGCCAATTCTTTAGTCCAAGTGAACTAATTCGTAGCGGCATTAATTCTTTGTATTGTTTTTTTTGGCCTTTGAGTTCGCCGATAGCTTTAAGATTACTATATCAGTTACTTCGACTATACTAGAATTTTCTCTATATACATCCCGTATATCAATTCTAAACATTGTTCTGAATTTCTTTCAAATTTGCTCACAAACATGTTAGATATGAAGGGGAAGAACAGTTTCTCCATTATGCTCTTTGATTACTTCACTACATTGCTCATTCATTTCCAGAAGATTCGATCGTTTCCGTTATGAAGACCCTTGGAACGAATACACAACAAAATATACTAGAATCTTGCAACCTTACATCTTTGATTCTCTCAATGAATCCTTGTGAACTGATGACGCTTGAACCAGATTGAGAAATCGATAGTGGGTGTTTTATTACCCACTCCGGCTTTGGCAGAAGTTTGCCAGTATCCCAATCTGGCATTATTCAAAATACATACTTTTCCAAAAATTCAGAAGAATTTTGCTCTCGAAAATGTAAGGGTGGGAAGTTTCATCCGATAGATAGTTCCACAACATTCAAGGACATTGTGGACTATTCGAAAATAGTCTAGAATCTTCGGGAAAATCACTGAGTGTCTCAGATCATTATGAAACGATCAGGAAAGTTTGGTTTGAAGTTCACTACCTAGAACGTAGTGAGGTATAAAGAGGTCACTCGAGAATGCGATTATATTTATAGTTTCGTAAAGTTAATGACTGCTTTCTTATAGGACAGTGATGTCTGGTTCTGAAACCTGTCTTTTGTAATAGCCCTCCTGAAAAGAAATTGCCGCTTTCACCTGAAAGGCGTGCTTTTGAAGATATAATATCTAAAATTTGTATCTACTAGAAATCTCTAGAGTAGTCCAGAATGTTCGAAAATCAATACAATTATAACCTTCCTTCATCTGGTGTGTCGCGTCGGTTAATCAAGACACTTTTTTTTCTCGCGTAATAATTCCTAAAATACCAACGTGCACTGTATGGTGTACAGGGTATTGATAATGTGCGTAATTGACGTATTAATTTGATAAGTATTAATATCTTATCCATCTAAATAACTTTCCAGTTTTACATGTGACCATTACTTCAAATATTGAAATAGGTACAGGCTCTTTGAAAGATAGATATATGCCATCGCGGACGTTTGAATACCTGTGAAACCAGAACAGTATGTAGTTAATTGTTTTGCTATAGACAAAAGGAACTATACAGCGTTTTTGATGAAAACTCGCACGGGTAATACCGCTGCTCCGACTTCTCACTGCTAACATCGATATATTTTAACACACTTACCTTTATAAGTTATAAACACAAAAAGCTCACTCTTGTACTACTCTGTCCATCGGTGAAAATTTTATGGAAATTTGTTTGGTAGTTTTTGAGTATGTCACGTTCAAACAGAAAGACAGAAAATCATTACATTATAATATGTACTGGTTTTCCTTCATTACGAAGTAGAAAAAGGAGTTGAATTCTTAGATTAGATAGGCTATGAATATGATTGAATGATTAGGAAATATTCGAAATGTTATCGGAATTTATAAAAGTTTTCATGCAGTGAGCGATGAACGAATTCACGAACTCAATTAGATGAATTAGTGCCGTTTAGAAGCAAAATATGATTGAAAATTGAAGGGTTACTTTGAACATTGGCTCAAGTTTGCTATGATACTGAATCAATTCGTTTATTTTTAGGATCCTCTCTATTGATAGCCTTTGATATCATCCAGTGATATCAAAAATCATGGAGAAAGTCTAGACCACCATATCCTCAAATATTTAGAAGACCACAACATCTTGAGAGATCATCAATATGGTTTACCCATGTTTACCCATGTTACCCATATTTGGAATACCGCAATCGAGAAACATGGAGAATCACGAGCTTTTGCCTTGATATTTCTAAGGCCTTCGACTGTGTGTGGCATGAGGATTTGCTGGCCAAACTTTGATGCTATGGCTTGTAGGATCATTTCTGTGTATGCCTATCCAGCTTCCTGAAATAACGTTCCCTGCAAGTGACCGTCGGTGGATATCTCTTGAATACTTTCACCATCAACGCTAGTGTTCCCCAGGGATCCATATTGTCTCCAATATCAACGACTTATTGGAAACAAAACAAGAATCCAATATATTTCTTTGCTGAGGAATTGGGGTTCGAGTTCAATTCAATTCCGCTTTCTGCTTCGATAAGTTTTCTTGGGGTTAAAATGGACACCAATATGACTTGGCATAATAATGTCGCTGGAATTGCAAAGGCTGCTTCTCGAAAGCTGGGAATACTGTTCCGAACCAAAAAACTATACACACTTCAGCAACTTTTGATGTTTTATACAGCTCAGATCAGACCTTCTTTGGAGTATTGTTCTCATGTATGGAGCTCTGCCCCCAAACATATTCTGAAGTTGCTGGATTCCATCCAGAAAAGAGTCATCCGCCTGATTGGAGACGCAAACACCACGTGCAACCTTGATAGCCTGGAACATTGAAGAAAGGTAGAAGATTTGTCTCTCTTCCATAGATACTTTCACGGGAGGTGTTCAAGTGACTTGGCACATTTGATTCCACCACGAGCAGTGCATATCAGAAATACGCTACGGACTGTGGCTGCTCATCGTTTTGAGGTTCAACTCAGTACACCTCGAACTTCACTGTTTAAGAACTCTTTCATCTGGAGAACTGCGTTTCTGTAGAATTAAATTCTTGAGAACCTTTTTTCAAATGAATTTAATCTCCAGCGATTCAAATCCAAAGTGAATCGCTACTTTCGCACAGGCACCGCTCTGAGAGTGCTTGTGTTTTGTCCATGAAAAAGAAAGAATGATAAACCACCCTGTTTAATATTATTTTATGTCTGGGCATCGATATGCGTATATCTTGGACCAACAATATTTTGTTTCCATGGCTTTCGTATTGAATTCCTTAAACAAAATAAATTAGTATCTATTTCGTATTTGGCTGAGCACACAAGGTTTTCTGCCAAAATCAAGTGTCAGTCAGTAGGAATACTCGCAGATATCGTCACCGAAGGTATGACACTGCGGTTGGACGAAAAAATAAAATCAATTACACAATGTACTCTGTCATTTTCGTCGTCAATCAGATGTTGATTTGGCTGGAATGTTATACAGGGTGTCAATTTCCTAGTTCAGTTACTAATGTGAGCATGAAAGAAATGTGGATAGAATTATACTGATTTTACATGAGTAAGGAGATCAAAAAGTTGTCAAGACATGCCAGAAATTAATTTGTCGATGTAACAAATATATCAAGTGAAAATAATTCATCCATATCTTTGTGACATATCTTATGGAAAGAGAACTGAAACAAAACTTGTCACCAAAGAAGCCAGAGAAATGAAAAAGAATCCATCAATATTTTTTTTTGTGACAGGTATATTTCTGTATTCAAAATGAATTGATTATATGCTGTGTACATTGCTGTAATAGTTTTTTGAAGAGTTAGTTAACGCAGAAAAGCATGATAAACCTCCGAACGTTCCAGTAGAAGGTCCAATAGACCCACCTAATTTGAATCTAAATCAACCCTAGTTATCTTACATAAATTGGTGCAATGAAACACTATTTTTCATTTATACTTTACAACTAACTACCAACATTTGCTCAACTGAAGTTGTAGATCTTGAGGTAAAATTTATATAACTCAGGTCAAAGATAAAGTAAACTATGTTGACCAAGAGGCTTATTACACTTGTGTCCCTCAATTGTGTTATTTTTATTTCGTGCATGTTTGATAAAAATGAACCAGTGAAGTTCCCAATTTTATTTTTCCATGGAAAGCTAATTGAGCATACCTGTCATGAAGGAGCCCTAGCTGGATATTTTGATAACTTAAGTGTTCACATAGTAGTTTGAATATTTTCATGTTGAGACTCGAAGAAAAAAATGTTAATGGAAAATAATTATTGTAATGAAACAACTATTCAATATGAAGAGTGAAATTTTTCAACATATTTTAGTAGTACTGAAATAAGGCTTTATTTCCAATAGTTGGATGCGAAGATCGGAAGATCTATCCAGTGTGTTTCTGTAATTATTTTTTTGTAAGTGTGAGCTGAAAATTCAGTCTGCATCGGTAAGTCGTCACAGGAGTGACAGCTTACCGATGCGGCTTACCGGTAAGTCGGCTTCAGAAGAGAACACTCCACTGAGCTACAGGCACTGAGACTAGTAGAAAACACCATCGCAGAGCTGAATCAAAATCTTAAAGTTCATGTCGTCCTTTTAGACATTTCGGAGGCCTTCGACCGTGTTTGGCACGAAGGTCTTCTGCATAAGCTAGTCGCTGGAGTGCCACAGGGAGCTGTGCTCTCTCCCACGCTGTACTCTCTTTACACCAGTGACCTTCCGAGGTCCGAGCGTGTGAAGATATCTCTCTACGCCGATGACACGGCTCTCCTCTCATCCCCCAGGGGGGGGGTAGCTCGGGATCTTCTACATGCAATAAACTTTCAAAATCAATCAAATCAATAATCAATCAAAATTTCTGTTAAATTGTTTACCCGTTGGTTTGAGTAATTAATATCTGTTGATTTATTTTGAAGAATAGGAAAAACAACATCGGTATGTTCAAATATTAATTAAGGTTCTACCACATTACCATCTTTGATATATATAAAAACGATTGAAAGTTGTGATGTACAGGTAACATCGGTAGTTTCATCAATTTCCCATGCAAAAAAGGAACACTTTCAATCTCCTTGCTTATATTTTCCTTAATAATATATGTCACACTGTCTATAAGCTCATTTTGGATGGTTTTTGAGGTGCCTGAAAGAACGCTCCATTTAAAAAAGTGCCAAATTGTGAATCATATCTGTCCCATAACATTGAAAGTTCCTTGTAATTGCCGCGATTAATCGAATGTTCAGTTTCATCGTGTCCGCTTAAAGCTAATTTTAAATTCGACTGATTTTCCCTAACCTGATTATTGAAAGAAATTACAGCCTCTTTTTGAGCTGTATCTAAAGCTGTTGCTATATCTTGTT
>WOGO01005853.1:0-12139 GCA_015342085.1 Leptinotarsa defecta
ATCTGGTCTTCTATAATCAAGTTATATCTACTGATAGTTGCATGTAGATTTGGTCAAAGTGCTCGTTTCATATGATCCTTCAAAATCTTCAATTGGTCTCTATCCTCCTGACACACTATTCTAGTTCCTTTCAGTTTATGGATATTGGAAAAGATAAGAGTTTTTTCATATAGGAAATGAATTCCGATATGATTAGATTTTTCTCAGATTTTCCAGCTACATATATACTATTAATATGAGCTTCTGTTGAGTTCACATCAAGGACCCTGTTCAGTGTGTTCAGTGTTCCCTGGACTAAAGAGTATTTTTCAATTTCAAGTCCAAAAATAGCTACACCGTTTCTCCTTAGTCTCTGCTGAATCCACGTAGTTCGATTTTGCAAATGCAAAATATCATCAGCCGTGCTCTCAATTTTCGAATTTAACTCTGAGATACTCTTAGACAATTTATTTTCCTGACACAACTTTTTGAACTTGAGCAGTCCGTCGCGTATTTCTGATATGTATCAGTCTTGATGGGATCAAATGTGCCAAGTCAATTGAACACCTCTCGTCAAAGTATCTATAGAAGAGAGATGAATCTCCAACCTTTTCTGAATGAAATCCAGCAACTTCAGGGCATGTTTGGGGGCAGAGCAACATACATGAGAACAATACTCCAAAGAACATCTCATCTGAGTTTTATAAATCATCAAAAGTTGTTGAGGTGTTATAGTTTGCTGCTATGGAACAGTATTCTAAGCTGTCGAGAATTCTTGGCAATTCCAGCGACATGATATATGCCAAGACATATTGGTGTCCATTTTAACCTCCAACAAACTTATCGAAGCAGAAAGCGGAATTGTTTACTTGACATTATTATATCAGGTTTGGAGACATTTATCTTTTCGAAGAACAGCGATGTCTGGGTGTTTGTGGCATTGAATTGGACCTGGTTACTTCCACTCCAATTTCAAATCACTTCTAGATCCTCATCTACCTCCTGGTGCCGGTGGAGATGTGCCTCCGCAGCCGATGTCCTGGAATCCAAATGGAATGACGAGACAAATGTACTAAATTCAGGAAAGCAATATATTGTATTCTTGGTTTTTTCCAATGAGTCGTTGATATACAATAAAAATCGGGTTGGAGAAAATACAGATCCCTGGGAACATCAACGTTGATGATGAAAGTATTCGAGAGATATCCATCCACGGCCACTTGCAGGGAAAGTTCTTTCAGGAAGCTGGAGAGCCATACACATAAATAATAATAATACCACACATGGTCGAAAGCCTTACATACATCAATTGCAACAGCTCTTGATTCTACATGTTTCTCGATTGCGTTATTCCAAATATGGGTGACATACGATAGAAGGTCGCCTGTTGATCTTTTTTTCCGAAAGCCATATTGATTATCGTTCAAGATGCTGAGCGATGTCTTCATGTTGTTGCATAATTCACATCGGTTCACATCACTTCGGTTTAACAGAACTCAATGAATGGGACCTAGATATTTGAGTGCAATAATGATAATTACATTAAACTCCAGTATTTTCTGTACCACGAAATGCCGAATTAACATTTTGGCTGTACAATCAACGTGAGTGTTCTGATACAGTTTCCTTCTGGGTCGCAGCTGCTAAATAGAAATCATCACCCTCCTGTTTTTATACAGGATTGCGTGTGAATGTATAACGCTTCTAGGTGAATTTCTCTGCCGAGTTTGTGCCACGGAGTAATTCCCCGACAGCGACAATCAACCTAGAATGTGCTCCTTCACTAAGAACATTCTCTGAGTATTTAGTCACTTATCGCGAAATCTTCACAATGTAGTTAGGTTTGAAACACGTTAACAAAGTGGTGAAAGCTTCTTAGAATATTGAGTTTGTCAAGCAGCATTTACAGTCCTGCGTTTTGAAAAATTTTCACATTTTTAGGATAAATTAGTCAAAATCACTTTTCTGCAGATTACTTTCATTTCCGAATGTTGTAGAGCGTAATTTCCAAAGTATCAAGGATTATAACAGATTTAAAGCCTGGGAAAAGATTAATGGGACTGCTATAAAACTAGTATAAAACCATACAGAACAGTATCATACTAGTATAAAAATGGTATAATACAAATCATAAAAAGTTGGATTGGATGAGATGGAAATGAAAAATAGTTCTGAAATATAAGAAGAAACAGGCTTCATATAATGGAAACACAGTATCTATCAAATAAAACAAAAAATAAGGTGGAAATATAACTTCTGAATGCATATCTTCGGAAATTTTGAATAACAAGAAACTATTTCACAACTCAGTTTAAAATGTCAGTACGAAAAACTGTCTGTGAGCTCACAAGATAGGCTCTGAGCTCTTATTTTTATTGTTCTTCAGAATCGGGTGTTATTTTGTGATGTTCACTTTTCACACTCATGAATCAAAAGTTCACCTGATATGGACAAAATATAATTTTTATAAATAGAAATAGAAGTGTATGTGTATCTGTTATGAAATAATTCAAATTTTCTACAGCTTCCTACATGCTTGAAATACTATAAAAAACCAGAGTTGATTGTTATCACATTGATTGGAGGGAAGTGCCTCCAATGCCCGAATGTAGACCGAAAACAGGACAACTACGAAGCCGCCAACGTCATTATTTTGAGTTCCCGCCCTCTCATGCGAATAGAAAATTCATTGTTGAGAAAAGCTCTAAACTTTGCCATTCCACCAACATTGCCTATTGCTCGAGGCAGTAGAATTCAGATGGAAAATCAGGGAACAGATCAATCGAGAACCAAGTTCCAGCATCTAACATCAGCGATGAAAATCGAAAAGCTCTGAACGTAGAGAAAATATCAGCAAGATCCTACTGCAGATGAAAGTAAACGCTGTTGTGATGGATACTGATCTCCATGAACAGAAGATCGGAGATGTCTTTCAGAGGGAGCAATACACGAAGATTGTACGGGGCTCTACTGAAAAAATTAGGAGAAATTGTACCAGACTTCGATAAAACACCAGGTCCATTTTTCGGAAACGGAGAGATCATTACCAACACCGCACCACAGCAAGCCCCCTCACCTGTATGGACTACTCAAAATCCACAAGAAGGGTGTTCCGCTCAGACCGATCATCAGTTCCAGACATTCAGCTAATCAAAACTTGTCGAGATTTTTACTACCAATAATACAACCACTACTATAAGAAAGTTCATCTTTTGTGAAGAATCCAAGGCATTTGGTGGAATTACTGGAGGCAATCGAATCCACAGAGCAAGATCAACATATCAGTTCCGACGTAGAAAGCCTCCACACCAACGTTCCTGTTGCAGAAGCATTTCAAATCATACGGAGGAAGTTATCCAGAGACAAGGACCTGGAAGATAAAACGAACTTACATGTATGAGTAATAATGGAATTACTATGGTACTATGTAAGGAATTGCTATTTCCAACTGAATGACGAAATTTTCACGCAAGATGAGAAGCTGCCAACTTCTGAGAGTTGTCGTTCGTATAGGGGCGACAGCTGATTATTGGAAAAAACAGATTTCCAACAGAACAGATTTAAACAAATGTTGGAATAGATACTGAACAGGTAAAAATATTTTCGTATAACTCGATTCATAAATATGGTATATGGTTGACAGTATTGCGAAAAGTTATGGTTCTTCATAGGTGGCGCGAAAAATAATTACATAACCTACTCATAGCTAGCCACATGACATAATTGTCCATGTCTCAGACACCAAACAAAAATGAAAGAAATTGTTTTGAGCTTCGGATTCATTGCGGATATAGTTGTTAAATATGTGACGGCGTAGCTACACGAAGTTACTCGAGGTACTTCTCACATATTGTCGCAACTCGGTTCTCGCTTGACTATTAACGAGAGGATTTTTTCGCTGTTTCACCCATTCATTCATTCATCCAAAATAATGAAAGAACCCATTTGAAACTTAATTAAATATTTATTGTCAAAGAAACGAAAAAATACTTTAAATAAACTCGCACTTAAATGTTAATAAGAAAAAATACATTAAAACTTCAAAAACTTACATTATACTGTCACCCAGCAGGATCGAAGAGAAGGAGATTTGCTGCATTGCTGATGATCAATCGATACTCAAATGAATACTGAATACTGTCTGTTTATGATCTTGACCCACTCAATATTTATAAAGAATTATACGCTGACATTGCGACTTGATCCGGTCACTGAACTAAGGTGAAATGCTCAGCATGCAATTTGTGCAAAGTTTGCGTTTTTGGAGATTGTTTTATATTTCTATATCCTCTGATAGGATCAAATTCGATGTCTATGAACTTGGTATATCAAAAGATGGAATTTGGAATACTGAGTGTTTTTGTTTTTAGAATTTTGAAGTTGGGGTTGGAATAGGTATCTTTTAATTCGTGTACCTATTTACTTAAATGAATCTGAATTATTTCATGATTATTTTATGTATTTGACAATATTATTGAAAAATGCATATTGGTTTTATAGAATCTGAAAAAATATTGAGGATTTTCAATTTCTTTAATGAACAAATGAATTGAATTCACCTGCGTTTGCTTTTTCCCCCTGTATACTGAAGATAATGATGGAAATGTATGTACACATGTAAATAAAATTAGGCTAACAGAGTGTCGAGATTTTTCCAGAGCGAATATTCATTGAGTGTCATAAAAAGTCCAACATTCACGAATGAACCCCATCTAGCCGTCACTTTGAATAATCTGCAAACATTTTCAACGTGGGGCATTTGTATTCGTTAGAGCAACATTTTCATTCTCGTGAAAAATCAAGCCTAATGTAGTGACTATTGCGAACGCAGAAAATATACATTTGTCACTCTATATCAGAACGCGAAATGGGGAGATAACATTCAAATTCGACCTCTACGAAGAGGTCCGCGAAAGACTTTTTTTCGGTCTAATCCCGGGAAAACGTTGCTCGAAACAAATTGGCGATTTTACTTTTTTCGATTCGGAAAGGTACCGGCTTCAATGAGAGAGAAACTTTTCCAATTATGACTTCGCACATGTCGATGACCGCCCACAGACACTCCTTCCGTTATGAATATGAACGAAACAGGGACCAATCGATAATGCTTTTTATTGAAACAGCGCTGACATGAATTAAAAATAAATGGAGTTGTGTCCTTTAAAGGTTAAATTCTCGTTTCTTCTCGTCGTCTACAAAACCTTGTTTCCGTTTCGATGAATTAATTTACATTTATTGCTATCGATTGTTCGAAAAAATTGTCTGGCCTTGAGGGCGAACCTTTCGAAATGAATTGAGAGAGATTGTAGTTATTCTGCCAAAAGAAATAAATACACCCGAGGGCTGGAATAATCACCTGGCCAATTTCTTAGCCAAAATGTTTCCGTTGAATATCACATCAAAAACATTTTTCCCAGATCAAATGAAATAATAATAACGAGAGATTTATTTAGCAAACTCCACAGACCCTATCCAGAACAATCTGTTGAGATGCTTGTTCTTTTTCGAAGTCTAAGGTGGAATGATGTCCTCTTCACTCTCTAAGAATAATGGAGATTCAAGAGCTGTAAAGTAGCGCTTGATATTTTTGAGGTCTTTGACCTTGTGTGACATGAGGGTTAGCTGGGTACATGGGCCTTCTTTATTCAAGCCGAGGTGTTTTAGATAACCACTCAAAGGGGGCCACGTGGCCACGTATGTGTAAAAATTCGAAAGCCTACCGTGGAGGAGGTGACTAATGATGTGCTTTTTTTTTCAATGCCAGAATAAGGGTGGCAGCATTGTTTTGAGCGCAATTGCTGGGCTCCCTGAAGAAGCTGGTGTCAATTCAAATATTGATGATTCTGGAACATCTGGTTGGATAGCCCTGGCAGCTGAAGCCAATAATGGAAAAGAAGAAGAAAGAAAAACAGGAGACTGGGTGGAAGTGATGGCCATTAGAAATAGAGTGAAAGACAGTTACTATTAGAGAATACTTCTGTAGAGACCAGAGAGCTGCTTCTTCAAGCCTTATGCGAATAACGGAAAGTGCTCAATTTCTTAAACATTTCTCAGTTTTTCACGTTGTCTGACAATTTTTTCCATGGTACCGTCACTTCTTCTTCATTGACAAAAAAGTTTTGATGGAGATAAATTATTGTGGCTTTAAAAAAATGTATCTGGAATATTGGTATTTTGATGATGTTTCAGGCGGAAAAAAGTATGATCGAAAAATACAGTTTTCAATTAAATAGGAAAGTAAGTGATTTTCAATTTTGTTAGAAAAGAATAATTTTCATGCCTTTATATGAAAAGAATGTTCTTTGTATTTGAAAATTTCATTTCTTGTAAAAAAAGTGCATATTGAAAATTCTTTGTTACCCACAAATCGAAAAAGTATAGTTTCGATGGAAATTATGAAAAACAATGTTCGATATTCCTGAAATAACACGTTATGGAATTCATGGAATTGAATCAGATACCATTCATAGGAACGCTAATGTTTCCGACCTTTTTCATATTTCATATTATAATAATAGCCTTCATTGCCCAATAGTTAAAAACCATTTACAGGGTTGACTAAGTATGATGAAAAAGTAATATAGGTGCTTATAATTACAAAGCAACAATTTCAAAAATTTAATAACAATATTATAATATAATGAAATAAAAGAACACCAGAAAATTAAAAATCCTTCATGAAATACTGAGATGCACTGTCAATAATATATTCTAGGAAATCAAAATTGATATCACACAGATTTGAAATCAAACCGAAATCATTGCAAATGCTGAAGATAGGTGACTTGAGGTACAAATAGGTGGTGGGTTATCGGCTGTAAAAGGTTTTTGTACTTCTAGTTCTAAAATGAAGCACACAGAAATGAATAAGAGATAACACCTTCACATCATCCACATTATTCTGCATTAATTTATACAGAAAAATTATTCCTTATTGAATACCTCTATCAGGATAGATACCATAAGGTTTGAAGTAAATTAACTTCAAGAAATGACGTTGAGCTTTTTGAAATATTGTATTATAGCAATTGTGGAATGAAGACCCTAGAACAGAACAATATTCTAATCTTGACCTCATGTAGGCTACATAAAAAGTGAATAGGTCAGATATATTTGAAAAAAGATCTACAATCGCGAACTATAAAGCCATGTTTCACTTACTTTTGATCTAATGTGGTAGGAAAAAAATAATTGGTCAAAATATACACCAAGATCTTCAATTGAGTTCTTCGGAATGAACAGAGAAATGGTATCTACTCGATAGATGTATTCGATAAAAGACATTTTCCTACTAAAAGACACTACTTTTTATTTGGATGCAACTGTCGTTGCAATGTATCACAGTTTTCGAAAATTTCGACAGGCAGATATATTTTCAAATCATTTGCAAAAAATAACTCATTACTATCGACATAATTACTGAGGTCATTAAGAGATAATAAGATAAGAAGTGGTCCGAGATTTATTGTTCATGTGTTTATATGAAATATTTTTTGATGAGTTTCACATCCATGAAAGGGCTCAAACTGTTGAGAATGAAGGGGGTTATCAATTCAATCAGGATTTTGAAGGAAGTTCAGTAGACTTTTTCAAAAAGTGGTGAAATTAATGAATAGATAGTTGAATGAATGGATGAATGGATAGCTGGGTAAATGTATCAAACATCAAACAGCATAATTCTAAGCACGAATTGAAGAACCCGGAACATCAATACAATACATATATACAGAGATTTATACAGATATATACAGAGATACAAATATTAACGAGTGTGTATGATATACATCAAAAGGAGGAAATTCGTGGACAGAACACTCAAAAAATAGGGGCAAACCGCGGACACGTGTTTCTGGCTATTGGCCTCATCAGCGCGGTGCAGCCAATTGCAAAGATGGACAACAACTGGTTACCAAAAATGAAAAACATGACATATGCACGGTGTCACCAACAGAATAAGTACTCTTTATTATTTTAAATCTAAATCCTAGTTTCTTTATCGAATTCTAAAAAGTTTTGTCAGAGCAGCTCACGTTATGACCGGAAGTATTCAACTTTTTCCTTATAATTTCAGCTGTAGGAATCTCATTGCTTTTATAACAGTCGTAAATTGTTTTTTTCAACGATGTTATTAGATGAACATCGCATTGAAACATACTCTCTGTGTTTCAATATTCAAATGCATCCGATTCTTATTCACTGGTATATCTTTTTCGCATTGTTCACCATCGCTATTGGAATCACTACACTGGAAAAAGGCTGCGTTGTTTTCACACTCGTTATTACTGTTAGTACTTGTCCAAGGACTCCACAAAATTTCAAATAATTATAACTGCTCCAATATCGAATTTCAACATTCGAATCGCGATCAATTCCTGAACTGAACACGACAGCGATATTCATCAGCGCATTCTTGGATTTCATTTTGTCACCGTAACATGATTTCAAATTTAATTTTATGACTCTCCAGCCAGTCATAAAACTTGGTTAATAAAAATTATCCAATACGAATCGCCAAATCTACAATCCACGTGGACTAGTTCGCTGCCGGTTCATTTCAATGTAGTGGTTTTTTTGGCCTTTGAGAGTGCCGCCACCTGTAAATGTGCACAATATCGTTTACTTCGACTATAGCTACATCAGTAAACTAAGACTCCAAAATGAAGCAAACTGCACAATTGTATAGAAATGTGGCGTGGTTGATACGTCAAGAAAAGGTATTTCGACCACGCCACTGAAGATGACTGCCGCAGTTGCAATTGAAACGGTTGGAATTTGTAACTAAAGAAGACCACGGCAAAACCCGGAAACCAACTAAAACATGCACAATTGTGTCGCCAATAACAACTCCGGTTATAATGATGAACCTCTTCAAATCGTGAAAGCGAATCGTCGAATTATTTTAGTTGATTACGTTAAAACCTGATAATTAATAATTAAATAATCTAGCTTATCAATTTTCAAATTTTCCTGGTGATTCAAAGCACCATAATACTCAAACAATTAAGATTTGATCTCACTGGAAGGAAATCCGAATGAAGATCTCGATATTCGGAGAGCTTGTGAAATCGACGATGCATAATAAAACGTCCCCAGTCTAGAGGAGAACGAGAAAGTCTTGTGTCTCATTATCGTGTCCATAACATGCAAAGGCACCCAGGCTGTCCAACGCACGCACTATTAATAGCAATTACCCTAAGGCGGCGTTTAAATACCCTATTACTGGCTCGACCCTCTCTACCAAGACATGTAAGTGACATTTATGTATAATATGTACAACTACCGCAATCGTAATGACACGTGGCCAATGTTACATCGTCGGTTTCTCTTCGAATAAAAGTTTGCAGAGATGCACTATGTCTGTGTATAATGGCGATTTATTGGATAGATCGACTGGAACGATGGTCTGGATGGGACGTCGTGGGGTTGAAAGGGATTACAAGTTGTTTGAGCTCGGATGATTTGTGCTGCGATCAAAGGTACTCAACAGATCAGATATAAAAACAAAAACACCAGCTTAAAAGGATGCCTTCTGGCCAAATTAAATCATTCGTCAAATTGATCACAAGCGCCACTCGCTTGTTTGAGATTCACGTTCTTAAATTTGTGAATAGCAAAATCAATTATGTAAACAAAGAATATTTGCATATCAAAGTTTTTCTTATTTAATAATAATAATATTATAAACAATTATATGATCCTGTTAATGTTTTTTCAAACTCTATAACAGTGCCATCAAATGTTTTCACTTGAAAATATAAAATATCTTGTATAATTGTAAAATAAAGTCTCCTCGCTGTGTCCATCTGTCTGAACGCGATAAATTCAATTGTGAGATTCAAGAGGAAGGTCTATGTGTATCATTTATAATCCTTCTGTGTGCATTTTTGAAATATGACGATGCTATCCGTGAGAAGGGCAAGTACTGCCCTGGCAAGCCCAAAAGCTTCCATCGGAAATGCTGTCTGATACCTTCTGGATATAACAAAACAAGTCAATATGTATTCTTTGAAAGACATTTTTGTGGAGGAGTCAATACTTCTCATTGTTTTTTGGGTATATAACCTTCCACAATCTGAAAAATTAACAAAGCTAAATCTTTATAAACTATACCTTACGATTTGGGCTCCACAAAAGTTTTTAATTCTTGCGAACGGTTTTGGTTTGTTAAACTTTGAGAATAGTTTAACAAACTTACTTGATAATGATTTGACAAACCGGTCATAACCATTAAAAAATATAGTAGATATCAGACAAGAGTTATTTTCTTTATCCTGTATTTTATATACCCTAAAAACATAGCTTACTATTCCCATTTTATTAAAAAAAAATTGCCACATTCACATCATAATTGTCCTTCACAATTCCAGTTACTATCAAAAGTATTGCAAAATGAAAACTATCGCGCGACAGAAAAATCAAGCAGCCTCATACAACGATATGACAAGAATCGATGAAGAAAAAAAGGTTGCAAATGCACTGATTGTGTTTACGTAGTGACTCACTGAAAAATAAGGTTGCATTTTTGTTTTGTATTGTCTTTAGATAGAGAAGTTTCATAATCGAAATTGATAGTTTTCATGAACGTACTTTTGTTTGAGAGAATTTTATCAAAAATTACCATTATTAGTCACTGATTCGAAATTCCGATGTAGAATCCAAAAATGTAATAATATTAAGGGTTTTCCATTTGAAATAACGAAGCTGACAGTTACTTTCGGTGTAACCGGGATTGCCGCCATTTGGGAAATATTTTAGCCAAGTTAATACCATCAGCTTTAGTATATTGTAAAATTTTCATATTTTTCTGCTCATATGTTTCCCACAATAGATCGATGCAGTTCCTGGAAATTCACCCTTCATTGAAATTTCTAGATCAAAGCCTGCAAGAATGGATCTACAACAGCACAGCAGAGGTTCTTGACAAAAAGAGTTTGAGACTACTAAGCCTTTACTGATATATTCTGCAAAATGTAACTAGAATTTAGTCAGAAAAAATTAATCGGTATTCTATCATTTAAACACATACTATCCAGATGACTTTTTTTGAATAAGCCTGTTTTCAACTTTTTTTCTACAAGTTGAGAAAAAAGGACACTCTAAAATGATGGTTTTTGAAACTGGTTGCTTGAATATAATGTTTAAATCACAAGCATCAGTTCTAAAATGTATTTTATTTAGCAAATACTATCTTATGAAAGTCTCATAAAATATACATCATATTTACATGTTCAACCACCCTTTCGAATTTAAAAGAGGTATGTTATTATACCCTGATCCTTATGATCAATCATGAATACTAGTTTTGTAGCGTGTTAATCAAATTGAACTGAAATAACTATGAACAGTACCGGCGAAAATTTTCTACCGATTCATCATAATCGCGAATAGATAAAGCTTTTCGTTCAAGATTAGAGAAATAGCTGTAGTTTCGAATAACCCTAAACGAAAATTTGATGACAGTTTGTTTCTCTGTACATTTTATACTGTTTCCTATTAGCTTTAAAAAACTTACATTTTAATTAGATTTATTGAGGTCATTATCGATAGCCCCCTGCATGCCTTATACCATTTTTCAATATATTTCTATTGAGTCTGAAATAAAAGATTATTTGAATGAAATTCCCCTGAAAATTCGCTCGTCGTGATGATCCTGAAAGCGTTCATTAAAAAACCTTAATCTAAAACTGCAATAACGGAGCCATATAAACGAAGTGAATCTGTCAGAAAGGTCGTCGTATTTTTGAGTTAATTGGTTCTGAAAGGAACTTTTCCACTCTCCGATTTTTCCGCAGTTGATGTCAAGATAATTAAATTTTTAAACCGTTTTTCTCCGGGCTCGGGGCTCTTGATGTGACCCCGAGTATTCGTTTCACTCTTTTCGTAATTTCAACCCGCTATTCAAAACATACGCCTTGCTGCTAATCCTAATCATTCGGTTCTCCTTTATTTTGAGGGCTTATTAAACGACAGACAATTTTCTTGAATTGATTCGGAGTGGAAAACTCTGTAGCTGACAATAAAAACTAGAAATCGCGTAATGAAAAAAATATCAAGGATTCGTGTTTCAGAGTGAATAATTTCTCAGTTATTCATTATGGAATACTTATATTTTGACAGAATTTGATAAACAAGTTTTTTAAATATATATATATATATATAT
>WOGO01005854.1:0-12137 GCA_015342085.1 Leptinotarsa defecta
TATTCTTCAAGCAAGTGTATTAGTTCATTATTTTTCATGTGAATGAAATTGAAATCAATCAATAATTAATTCAAAAATAGTATACACTATGAAAATTGTGTGAAGTTCAATCTACTAAGAGAGATGGGTCCTTGAGACAGATCAAATATACGTAGGCTTAATGCATAGATAAATCCACACTTTGATTACAAAAATATAATTAACTTACTGATGACTGATAGAGTGTCGAAGTGTGATTTTACCTTTTTGCAAGAGGCTGCTCACTTTTTTTTCAAAATTATCACTGTCAAACATATTTTATTTTTGATCATTTTCAAAAATTATTTATTCCGTAGAACACAAACTATGTATACTGTAGTAAACATAACTGTATACACTATAGATATCCGAGCGAGAGAGATAGTGTAACGCCGAACTAGTGGAATCGCACAGTTGCTTGCGCATGGTCATCCGTCGTCACGTTATGCGTCGCCTCGCCATCAATCAATTTTACAGCCGCGCATCAAAAATGAGATGAGTTTTTTGTCAAATTGAAATACCTTCTTTCTGGTGCGGATTTGAGAGATTTTGAGTTGACTTGTTCTATTGCTTCTCACGTATGGAGCAAATAATTATGAAGAAATGCTCATTCATTCTTCCATCTATTCTAATATTACGAAAAGAATATATCTGCCTATTCAAAAATGAATAAACTCAAAAATGATTTGATTGATTGTGAAAATTCATTTATTTATAGGAAACTACAATACCAGCCAGAAAATTAGCCCGATTTTATATTTAGTAAAGTCAAAGATGCCAAGCAAAATTGCAATAATGTACCCAAAAACTTGCCTATATATTTGACGTCATGACTGATGCGAATATTAATAAATAAACACAAATACAGCTTCCCCCACTATACTTGAATATAAATATCCAATTAGGTTTGGATGATCGATATAATCTTTCAAAATCGAAAGTAACCCAACATTCATCAAAGTATTATTCAGATAAGTAATTGTTTTCAGATAGATATTTCTCAAATTCTACAACGTATAGAAGCATAATAAAGATATATTGCTCTCATTTGATGTAAAATTTCCATTTTTCTCAGTTTACTCATTTCTTCACGGCAGTCATCTCAGCTACTTGTTTTTTTGTCTATTTTACTTCAGTTGATCTGAAAATTTGAGTAATCTCCTGATGACGCCAATTTGGTAAGTGTATTTTTGTTCAGTTTTGGGAAAGGTGTTTTTCAATAAATTAATTTCATGTAAGACGTTGCAGGGGATGGACTGGTTTATATCACAAGGTGAATAAATAAATATAAATCATCGTATAAATTAGCTTTTCGAGTTTTTGAATCAAACACAAGTAGTCAGAAGAGGTTATTATTTTGTGGAACATTTATTAGTTTTATGATACAGTCAAATTACAATTTTGGTCATCTAGATGCAAAATATTCCCTCTCGTATATACAATAATAACTTTTCTTCGTGTTACCCTGTTACATCATTTGAACTCTCTGACACAATCACATGCTACAGTAACCGGAACACTTTCTGATATCCAAGAATCTCTCAGTAGTTTCGGAAGAGTCAAAGAGGAGGTTTCATCAACGGTTTTTGGATCTTTGTATTTAAGTACCTGAACTACATATTTCCTCTCTATGCAACTGTAGTGTCTTTCGCAGGAGTCAGCTTGACAGGATCCAGTTTGGATAAATCTGAAACAAAATGAGTGAAGGTGCAACTGTAATTTTTGTACCGACAAAACAAACACTCAAGAAAGCATCTGGAAGAAACAACCTCCGAACAACCGACATTTTTTTTAGATATGAATCGAAAGAAATAACATCCATAACTTTTTGCGAAGACGAAACACAGGCACCATAAACAATCCCCGAGGCACTCTAAGTGCGGTGCCTGTGCGAAAATAGCGATACACGTTGGATTTGAATGGCTGGAGATTACATTCAATTGGAAAAACGTTCTCAGGAAGTTTATTCCACATAAACGCAGTTCTCCAAATGAAGGAGTTCCTGAGCAATGGAGTTCGAGGTGAACTGAGTTGAACCTCAGAATGAGCAGCCATAGTCCGTCGCGTATTTCTGATATGTACCGCTCTAGGTGGAATCAAATGTGCCAAGTCACTTGAACACGTCCCTTGAAAGTATCTATGAAAAAAGATAAATCTCTTTCTTCGATGTTTCAGACTATCAAGGTTGCAAGTAATGTTCGTGTTTCCAATCAGGTGGATCACTCTTTCTGGGGAGTCCAGCAATTTCTTGCTTAGAAGCGAAGCTCCCTACATAAGAACAATACTCCAAAGAAGGTCTAATCTGAGCTTTATGTAGCCTCAAAAGTTGCTAAGGTGTGTAAAGTTTTCTGGTTTGGAACAGTGTCCCAAGCTTTTAAGAAGCAGCCTTTGCAATTTCAACGACATGAATATGCCAAGACATATTTCTGTCCATTTTAAACCCCAACAAATTTATCGCTGCAGAAAGCTGAATAGTCTGTTCTAACATTATCATATCCGGTTTGGAGACATTTATCTTTTTGGAGAAAACCGATGCTTGGGTTTTTGGTAGATCCCTGGGGAACACCAAAAAAAAACAATGAAAAATAATAATAGAATATAGAAATGTATAAAAGTAAATGCTTAAACAAAGTGTAAATAAAATATTCGTATAAGAAGAATTTCAAAAAGGAATGAA
This sequence comes from Leptinotarsa defecta, assembly GCA_015342085.1. Lineage (NCBI taxonomy): Eukaryota > Metazoa > Arthropoda > Insecta > Coleoptera > Chrysomelidae > Leptinotarsa > Leptinotarsa defecta. The sequence continues at coordinate 2,696 of WOGO01005854.1, forward strand.
AAATTGAGTATAGAGGAGAAAAGGGTAGGTTCGAACATGGGGCACTTCCGGACATTTCAAATTTACCGCCCAGCAATGACATAAAATTCACCGATCAGAGACAAATGCTTCTGTTAACAGTTTGGAATCGTTGACGCCGGCTTGTGTTTCTTAAATTCAATTAAAAAGTGGATATTTATTCGAAAGTTCCCAAAAGGGATTAGTGATACAAGGTTGAGGTATCTACTAATAAGGTCTCACACCTCAAGGAGTGAATTTCAGGTAAGAAATGATGAGTCTATCAGGAAGAACACATATTTTCATTCATCCAACCTCAAAAAAGTTTGATGATTGTATAGTGTTTAAGGAAATTGTGACGATAAAACTCAACTATATAAAGCTGGGACAGGTTCGGACTGTCCGCGGCTGACCCTGCTTCATTTTCGTGTTCGTCCAGATATGCCCCTTTATCTATCTTTCAGTAACTTCCACTGTTTGTAGGATGGTGAGAACATACAAAAGAAAACGTCCTATTCAGCCAGAAATTCCTACAGAAGTCTTGAAAAACGCTGTGAAGAATGTTATCAGCAAGAGTATGTCATTAAGAGCTGCTGCAATAAGATTCAATATACCGAAATCCACTTTATTCGACAGAGTTGTCGGAGCTAAAAAGCGTTCTAATAATAATATTGAAGACTCTGAAAATAAAGGTGGTAAATCAGAGGAAGAGTTTGCATTATCAAAATATGCAACACGGCAAGTGTTTTCACGAAATGAAGAAATCGAGCTGGAGGTATATCTCAAAAAGTCTTCAAAAATATGCTACGGCTTGACATATGAACTCTGTCGTGGACTGGCTTTCCAATATGCTTCAAAAGTTAATAAGAAAATTCCGAGAAATTAGGAAATCAACAAGAAAGCAGGAATCGACTGGATGCAATGTCTCATGAAACGCTATCCAAGGCTTTCCAATCGTAAACCTGAGAATACTAGTATAGCTAGAGCTTCAGCTTTCAATAGAGCCAATGTGGAGGAATTTTTCAATAACTATGCCTCAGTGCAGGCCACATGTAATTTCTCATCAGATCGTATATGGAATACTGATGAAACTAGTATAACCACAGTCCTTCAAGCATCGAGAGTGATAGCAGAAACAGAATCAAAAGCTGTAGGACAATGCGTATCTGCTGAACGAGGATCTCTTGTAACGATGTGTGGAATAATATCGGCTGTTAGGGCTTCAATTCCACCTCTTTATTTCTTTCCTCGTGTGAGAATGAAGGACCAGTTCTTGTATGGTTTTGGGGTTCCAGTATTTTCTCTCGGTAACAGGAGAGATCGCTTCAGATAAAAAGAGATATTTCAAAGTTACATCTGAATCGGAAGTGGAAATCATAGCCGGGATATAGAAAATTAACTGGATTTATTGAAGCACTGACTCTCGTTCCTGTGAGTGCAAGAATATTGGGACTATTTGTTTGCAGATGTTGGTGCACTGAGTTTATATTTGAGTTGAGTCCTGTGATGTTGCGTAAATCAATTTTCAAATTGTCAGTGGGCTTCTCAACGAGTGCAGTTACACTACTATTTTCCTGTGGACTGATGATAGGAAGATCCTGCCGACTGTGATAGTGATTTTCGAATAACTTCTGCAGGATGATGCCCTCGAAATCAGCCCTCACTTGGAGATCCGATTTGGGAGCTATTTTACCTCCGAATTATTTTGATCCCAGGAGCGTCATCATGCAATTTTTCCTTATATTACCTCCTTTGAAAACGAAAACAGCCGGTACAACAACGAAACTTTAGCCTGAAAGCAACTACACGCTGCATAAGCCTTGGTATCTCACTAGGCGATGCCAGATGGGACTAGCATCTACCATCTATACTAGCATCAACCATCTATTATTATTATTGAAACCCCATTGACAAATATTGCTTTCATCAGTATCATTTCCGTTTTTTTTTGGAGGTCAATTCACTCAAATTGTCCTAACACTGTCAAAAATTCTTACATTTGTACGACAGATATTACTCACACATAAACACTGAATATAGTAACGGAATACTAACCAGAAACCAGTAACATCAAATACATTTGCAACAACTTTGGAATCAAGGCAAGAGTGCATCCTAAGTCCCTAGATGTTTTGAAAATTTTGGATGAAGCAATAAAGGAAAAAAGATCAGGAGAAATAAAGAAGATACCAATTTCAATCTACTGCTATGCTGATCATATGGTAATAATTGATAAGAATTGAACCTACGAATATACAACATACCACTGATAAATATGAAAATCGAAGGAAACAATTACAATGGTGATGAGAAGACATCAAAAGCACAAAAAGGAAGTGAACAAGAGAGATTCACAAACTACAAACATTCATATCCCTAGGCCACATTATATCACAAAATTGAAAAGAATAAGGGATAAATGGAAGAAAAACAAATTGTATGATAATATCAAATATTCAAGACGAAACTAGGAAATACCTGACAATATTAAACTACAGAGTTTCGAAAAGCAGTTTATACCAGTACATGGAGTTGATACACAGACATTAAAAAAAAAGAAGGAAGAAATTAACGGTCACAAAAAAGAAACTCAAATAAATAAAACCTGGTTTGGACAAATTTAAAATGACAAAGACACATATTTGTAGTGAGATACTATTCTAACATAATTCATGAAAAAAAAATTTGCACAAGTACCTATTCCAATGTTTCCTATGAATTATTTCTGTCCCACTATCACATCACTTCAATAACTTGAATTGAAATAACCGTAAAATATTATTGTTTTTGGAGTCCTAAATGATGAAGTTATTGCTCAACTATTTTGTCTGAATTCTTTTGATATTTTAAGAAAAAAACAACCATAAAAATAAAAACAACAACAAAAATTAATTGGCGTTCCGGGGCGACTTCACTAATTTCAGTGGCGCATTTGCTTTTTCACCAAAGTGGTTTTTCCTAAAAGATGGTACTTCTGGAGTGTTATAGTGGATCACTTCTAGAGGGAGGCTAACATTAAGAAAACTAGTCATGGAGAACTTGTTGAAACTGAAAATATGATTGAAAATCTCATTTTATTGAGTCTTAAACTCTTACCTCGGAAAATAAAATCTTCCTAAGTCAACTGGTTGGAAATCCAATTCACAAGAGCATTTTCCCTTGATGGTTGGAGTCTCAAATAGTGGTCGGGATTTCGTTCTCAACTAGAAAGAACAATAAAATCGTGTTTTTTCGAAAATATTATACAAACATAATAACTTGTTTCAAATTCCATAAAATGTTGTATTTTTGGGAGAGAAAGCTTTTGGCTTTTGGAGAGTCAGTGAAAAAGGTCAACTGATGCGACTGTATTAAAGCAGATACAAAGAGTGTTTTCCAAATTATAAGTCGTCAACAATATATACTTACAAAATCATTAACCATTGGGTACATTTTCTTAAAAAATTTCGGAATAACTCTGGCAATATTGCTTCGACTAATATCTTCAACTTTCTTCGTTTCGTTATCATCATAATCCATCAAGTTTTCTATCTTATTCCATCGCTCAGAAGTGAAACAATGTTGAATTTGGGTTGTTACTAGAAGCAATATAGTAAAAAATTCCTGAAAGAAAGTGAGAAGAGTTATGAAATCAAAAGTACTCATAATTTATTGACATACTGGAAAGTAACATTGACTATTATCACTATTCTTAAAAGTAAGGATGCAACAGTAAAATATTGAATATTGTTGGTTGATATAACCTGGAAACAAATTAAATATAAAACTCAATCAATATTCAGTAGCAATGGTAATTAGTAGATATTGATAAAAATTTTGTTCATGTCATGGAAATTTTACTACAATTTTACTATTCAGTTGATCGGTAAACGTATTATGAGTTATTATTCAAACAGTATTTATGCTCTGTATCAATTGTAGATTTTTGTGAGGGAAGTATATCATACTTCAACTTTTCATGTTGTGTCTTATCACTGCTTACTGGAAAGTAGATTGAATACATCCCAGTGAAAATCCTCTACCTACATGTTTGAAATATTTCTACTAAACCAAAAAACAGTTCTGAGGATCATTGTGATAAAGTGAAGTTATTAGATATTGAATACAAATCAGGCTAATTTCAGATGAAACACAAACTAATCAATACAGTTTATTGTATGATTTTCACTATATTTCTTTTCAAAAATCTAGTGAAAATCATACAATAAACTGTATTGAGTAGTTATTTAATATGAATTTTCATCAAGTATCGGCCAGTTCTGTTCAATTATTTCAAGATGAAATGATTTTCCATATTTCGTAGATTGGGGTCAACTTAAATGGTTAAATTCTATACCCCGAATGAATATGGTCAGAGTCATGTAATATTGCTCTAAGGCAGAGTCAAAACAATGTAATTTTCTTATACAGTGTGTAAAAGCCAAATGGAATACATTCATTATTTCGATTACTGTACATATTTGAAAAAAAATCCAGAAACACGTTAGATGTCTATTATAATTTGACATTCTCCAACGTGAAAGTGTCACCCCTACCTTCGACCCCCTTTGAATGACAGGTACAACCCCCAATTTTTCAAAAAAGAAGTATAGATTTGTGATATATCGTTTGAAAGGTCTCTCCATTTTCCATTTAACAAAGCAGATGTTCAAAATAATCACCGAAAAAGTCTTGGCAACATCCTAATCTCAAATGAAACTGTTCTCTAACATTGTTCAACATATCATGCGTGACCGACCTAATCGCAAGCGTTATTCGTTCTTTTGAGTCATTCAAATCTGAAGGTTTAATTTTTTACACATTGCTCTTTACATATCCCCATAAAAAAATCTAATGATTTTCCGTTGACCAGTAGCGGCAATTTTGCGGATTAACATGATCGTTAAGAGACAAAGTACACTTATCAGAAAACATAACGTATTCTAATTGGATGATACTGTTATCGAACATGTCCATCATTTGCTCACCAAAATAAGTTCTTCTATCAAAATGGTCTTCCATGAGCTCCTGAGTAGGTATCATTTTATAGGGATGCATTTTATTTTCTTTTAATATGTTTACTATCGGTGTATGGATAACATTAAATGTAGTGGATGCCTGTCTACTCGATATATGTAGGTTTTCCTCAAACTCGAGCATTACAGCTACCTCCTGTTCGGGTTTTATCTCCGTAAACAATCATTTGTAAAACTGTTATTTTATGCATTTCCGTTAATCTAACCATTTGTCAGACTTGAAGTTAACAACCTTTAAACTTAAATTAAAGTAGTGACAACTCATGTTGTAACATACAAAACAAGCTGATAAGGCGTTCTAAACTAACGTTACCACGAAAATTATTTACAGTTTTTTAAAGGAAAAAAGTCTTGAGAAAAAAAGAGTATCTACAAGTATATTTTATATGAGGGGGACTACTTTGACAAAATAGAAATCGATAAATTTTTGAGAAAAATGAAAATTCACCTAATTTTTTGAGCAGACAGTGTAATTTTATCCGAAACTTAATTTTTTTGTACTTTTACGTAACTCATGTAGGTATCTTCGTAACACTCATTAGCCGCTAAATCATTTTTTTCTGAATTTTAATGACATTTATTATCGCCTAATATCACTTTCGTTTTTCTCGAACGTATTGAATTTTCATTTTTTCCTTCTTCTGTGTAGGTCCAGGATTTTTTGCAACTTGAATTTTCTACCGAAAAATATCATTGGGAAAAAACGAGATCAATTTGAATCATTAATTAAAATTGATTAGTTTCTGAAATAGAGAGAAATCCTTTTAAGTTTTGAATTCCTCCGGGATACATCACTTGGAACACATCTCGATTATGAATATTCAACGCAAATGCAAGTTTCTAACGGGCATAGAACAAATATTCGCGAGCAGAAAAACAAACGGAACTTAATATGACCCCACATTTCCGCCCAAAAACAAAGCACAATTGAACAAGCACATCCATATATCATGAGACACGCCTTACCTTAGTCATACAAGAAGCCATCGCGAGTCGGTGAATGATGAAGTGTTTTCATATTTTTCTTTATATAAGAAGTTACCACAATAGGGTGACTCCTTGGGTAGCAGCTATAAGGTTACAGTGTCACAATATTGAATAGACAAGTAATGGATCTTTAGAGGTGGATATTTTCGTTTCCCAGCACAACATTGGGACAATAGGATAGTGTGGGGTGTAAAAGATACGTTATTCAGACAGGATGTTGTCAAGTTCATAAATGAAATTATTATGAAATCTACAAGACCGCGTCTGGAGTTTTGTATTCGACGTTTCGACTCCTATTTTGGAGTCATTTTCAAGAATTTGATGTGGCTTGACGCCAGGGTCTCAATCTGCCGACTCCCCAGGTCTTAACGAAAGTTCTCTCTAAGGTCTCAATCTGCCTACTCCTTAGATTGAACTGGGGTGTCGATGGGTGTTCGATGGTATTTATATCGACGGTAGTTACTGAAGTGGAAAGGTGGGGGAGGGACTTCGGTTGATTACCATCACCGGCCGTCTTGGTGGGGGGTGAGCATCGGGAAATTAGGGGTTTCCAGGCAGTTGGAAGTCTCTGACCGTCATCACGTTTGTTCAGGCAGAAAGGTCGCTTCTCTATTTCGATGGCCTCGCGAATTATTCGAGCTTGTAGTGTTTTCTCTGTGGCGATGGCCTTAGTGTTCGCAAAGTCTATGTTGTGTCCTGTCTCTTGATGATGTTTGGATAGGGCTGAGGATGGGTCTGATTTTCATACAGCAAGTTGATGTTTATATACTCTACTTGTCAAACGTCTGTTGGTCTGGCCTACATATGTTTGAGTGCCCAACACTCAAACTCCTCAGAAAGAATAGAGTTTGTAGCAAGTTTGTAGCTGATAAATATACATATAATGTTGGCAACGGCATGATACGTAATTTTTTGAATAATGGTCTACAGTGCTTCCGAAAACTTCTTACAGTTTTTTTTTCTGTAGTTTGAAAATTCTCATCGAACCAGGAGAGTTTTCCCAAAGAACAACACCGTAGCTGATGTGTGAGTGGAAAATGCAAAATACGTCATTTTTAGATCCCCCCAGCGCTTGTGATGTTTTGCAGTTGACGAAGGATATATATTGCACTAGATAGTTCATTTGCGAGAAGATCTGTATGTTGATGTCAAGATAAAGTACTGTCGAGAGTAATTCGAAGTAATTTTACACTTTTGTTAGCTGAACCTACAGAGTGAACTCAAGATTTTGAGTTTTGTCACTATTTAACTTCAATTTATTTGCTAGAAACCAAGTGTTGACTTGATTTTCAACTTCTTCCATTACTTGTGGAATGTTAGATGATGATTCATCGCTACATATTAAAGTTGTGTCATCTGCATAGAGAATGGACTTTTAGGGAGACATGAAATTACATATGTCATTAACATAAATAACAGAGCAGTATCTTCATAATAAAATACTGAAGTGGAAGGGTGGTGACATCAGTCGTCTACAATTCGTTAGGGATGTATCTTGTAAATCATTACCAGCGTATTTCACACAGAAAAAGATTTACCTTTATTGAGAGCTGGCTATAGCTTCTGCAACTCCTTTTTCTACTTTTCACCGTGAGTTTGTTATCTCTTTATTGACGTGAATCATTTTCTTCTTCAGGAATTCTTCAATTTCAGTTTTTAATTTCATAAGCCTCAGTATTTAGACTTTTTGACGTAAAGCATTTTCGTATTCAGAAATTCTCTGATTTTACTTTTCCATTTCATTATCCCTGGTATTTAAATCTTTTGAATTGCAGCAGTTTCGACCCCAAAATTCCTAAATTTCAGTTTTCAATTTTATACGTTAAGATTCTTGTCACTAGTTGGCGTATTGGTAGGTCCAAACGCTCGGTCCCCATTAACCCTACTATTACTGATAGTGAATAGTAGGGACATTCTCTTGACTGTTGACTACGGACGGAATTCAGGGTTACGTAACTCAAGTGGCCGCCTGAAAAAAAAAAATTTATTATGAGAGCGTTCTATATAGACCTGAGATAATTATGAGCAAAACTTGCTCCTTGTCAGTGAATCACTGTTACCATGTTCTCATACCCTCGTCAAATTTCTGATAAATGCCACCGACAACTCTCTTCGGTGTACATTATTCCAAGTTAGTGAGGACAGAGTACCAATTTGGAAAGCATCGGCACGTGTGCTAATGCAATAATGGCGTTAATGATGCCCGTAATACCACCATCCGTGTTTGTTTAAACGCAGAACGGCCAGTCGAGGGGTTCGAATTTCGAAGCCAAACAACGGAATAATGCCAAGAGAAACTCTGTAAGTGAATAGGCGTTAATTTGTCGAGTTGGTTGTTAGGTGGTCGTATTGCAAAAATGTTGACGACTTTCTTGAAAGCTTGGCAAGGGAACAAAATGAAGTTGAAAATTGTTGGTATGAGCAAACTTAATAATTGTCTTGATAGTATTCCGATGATTACGAAATGAGTCACGATTCATAGGTTGCCTGAGATTCGAAGTCATGTATGATTTCATTAATTTCTGGATTTTTTCCATGTTCTGGTATCAGCATTTTCATAACGTTAATAAAAGTAAACTCATTACAAGGAACTTCTTTGATAATCTTCATTCCTTAGGGAGTAATGTCTTGAAATAACATTCAACGACGAATATCCCCATATCAAGGAATGCTTTTGAGAGATCTTGAGAATGGCTTTCAAAATTTTGTTTCACAAATTCTGAAATATCACCAAACATCTCATGTTTTCAAACTATCCGTTTTGGTCTTTTCTTATCCATTCTTTCAATGTACTTCACTGGAAATCATTTCAATGAAACTTTCAAATGATACCGACAAAATTACAATATCCTCTCTGAAAGATATACTAGATCTTCCCTCAGATATTCAGATTCAATGTAATATTCAGGTCAAAAAATGAAAGGTCTTGGTCTATTCAAAGCTTCATGGAAAGTTTTCATGAGTTGTTAATGAACCATAAAAATTAACATCTTGTAAGAACTCCAAATTTTGATCATGATGCAGGAAAGTGTTTGGCGAAACTCAAAGTTGACGATGACAAATGGTCGTATCCAAGTAAAAAATTGAGAGAAGCACTGAGAGAATAAAAATAGAACATATTAAAAATCCTCGCTTATGATGGATCTGGCGTGGTCATATATCAAGAATATGATCCTACTAATTGTTGGATTAGATCAAGCAATTCCACAGTATAAAGCTTCAAAGATGACAGGATATGTTGTAAACTATACAGAAACATGGAATTCACCTACTGAGTTAACATCTTTAGAAGATTAGGTTGTTTTGTAACTGTTCGGTTACTCGTAGCACTAGATACGCACTATTTATCATGGCAGAGTACGATGTGTAGTTGTTGAATAGTGCTGTCTACCATCTAGATCTACACTGCAATAATAAGACCTATGTTAACGTACGGAGCCACT
>WOGO01005855.1:0-11628 GCA_015342085.1 Leptinotarsa defecta
TAAAAACTTACTTTCAACGTATTCGGCACTTCACAAAACAAAAAGCGTCCGTACAGTAACAGGTCATTAGCTCAACTGTGAGTTCTATTCCACGGCCTTACTACATCGTATAAGTTTGCAGAACCCAAAGTAACACTGTACCCCATGTAACACTGTGCCCCTAATGGAAAAAAATGTTTAACCATTTGCCAATTGAGATCAAAGACTTAACATGTACCACTAAATTTGGAAAGTTTGTAAAAAAGCGTCTGATTTCAAAGACCTTTTATTCTTTAGACGAATTCTATTCAGACAGAAATTTGAATTATATAAACAAATGATTTTAATAATTGTGTTTCAGTACCTACTGGTATTTAAACTATGTGACTTTTTAACTTTTTGTTTGACGTATACATTTAGCTCTGAACTGTATAGTTGAAAATGTTGACGAATTTGATACTTACTGTAATTTTCTATGCATTCACTTTTATATTTTTATGCACTATGGTTTTTATATTCTCATACTTACATTTATGTGTTGCATGAGAATATTCATTATCATTTTTATTTATTTCAATATGTAGCATATATATTATTATATTGCTAACAAGGTACGTTACTTAAAGAAATATTGAATTTTTCAAAAAAAATGGTTCATATGGTTTCAATATCAGTGCAAGTGGCAGAAATTATTTACTGGCCATTAGAATCCACCATGAAGCCTAAAAGATGGAAACCAAGATAAGAACGCCTGAAGAATTTTTGAGAAATAGCCCACTCACATGAAAAATCAAGCCTGCTTCAATTTATCTTAGCAGTGAATACATATAGATCGTACTAGATAATTGCAAATCATAATCAGTATGAACTAATGAACAGTTCACCATGACAAAACTTAACTGATTCGTATATTCCCACCGAATCCCACATCGATCGACTTGAGGGAGTGAACAAAGCACCCACATCGAACCGCCCGGCTACCGATCTATCAATGTATATTACTACTGACTGAAATCACCCTGAATATAAATTATGTTATATCTTGATATTTTATGTGATTTTTTACCAAGTTTACCAAGTTCTCGTCAATATTACTCAGTAGAAACCTACGTCAATATCATGTAAGAGAATTTCGAAATCATTATTGTTATTTAAAAATTTTGAATGGGTAGTCATTTATTTTATCCACTTGTAGGATTTCTCTTCATTCGGTGATTTAGTAAGTATGTTTCGACTGAATTTATCTCAATTTCTTGGATGATTCGATCCATAACTATCAGCTGTAAGGAAATTGTATTTTTTTTGTAAGTGAAAAACGAATATGAAACTTTAAAGATGATCCGGAAAAAGAAAGTGTATGAAATTATTCATTTTTATGTTTTAGAATGCGAAATATCAAAATTCACTTTATCGTTTCTGTTTTCTCTGCCTTAGAATCTGTATCAATAACAAAAAATTATCTACCTTCTATATAACTTCTTCAGGTGCTAGTTTTTCGACGTTGAAAAGAAACTCTCTTAGTTTTATATTTTCTGCTCACTGTTGTAGGTCTATCTGATCGTTAACGATTCTGATGTTGGGTCCGGTGAATATGAAACAGTTAAATCTGTTGAAATATGTTATTCCGTTGTGGCATGTAAATTTTCGCTACTTCATTTCGTAAATAAATAAAAAAGTTTTAGAGCAACATGGATTTCACTCCGTGATGACCTACCTTCAGCGAACGTGGAAATAACATAGAAACTGTATAAAAATCCCATTGCTACTCTCGAATGTTTTGGTTATGGATAAGTTTCACAAGGAGTATCTTCGAGTTGGTATTTTCTGTTTAATTTTAATTGTCAGCTGTTTGATGATATTTTGACTATCAACTGTTTCATTTTTCGTCAATGTAGCCAATTTAGCTTTAGGGGGTGTCTGACCAGATACAACCAAACATACCATTACTTTTTTCTGTTCAGATTGGTTCTTCATGCATGGAACATGCAAATATTGATAGGTCAAAACGCTAGTACCCTATCTTCCGAAAAGAAGAAGAAAAGGAATTGTTTTCTGATCAGTTAGGATGGTAGATTTCGCGAAAACGACAGATGTCTGCCCTACAGGTGTTTCTGGTTTTGTTCGGCTGATGAATCCTGAATTTGTTAAATGATCCTTAGTGGATATTTCGTTCTACCCATCTTATTATCAACCACTACGTCCTGGCTTTTGATAGAGGCCTATATTGAACATTTACGACAATCTGGTGTTTGAATACTTTGTACCACGCCAACGCCTTTTTTGCTACAAGATATATATTATACAGGATAAAATCCTACCATTTAATTTTTTTAATTATTAATGTACATTCAATCTAGATACACTCAGGTTGAAGTATATGTTTTACAATGAATATATGTAAACCACCACATAGTACTATGCGCTGGGAAATTAATTTCCTAGGACATCTTCTTCCTAATCAATTAACCTCTCGAAGTATCTAATTTTGAATATTATTATCAGAATTACAAGTCTTATTTCTGGGAACTTTTGCTCTGAACCATTGAAGAGTTATTAATATTGAATGTTTTTGTGTTTTACTATGTTTTATTTATTTATTGATTAACACTCATCAATTTGATAATATCATATGGTAAAGTCTCTTATAGTTTTGGTTACTCAACTTTCCAAGTAAGTACTCTTTGACATAGACATTTTAAAAGTTGCAGTGGCGCTCCTCCTATTTTGTGACCAATCAATTACTGTACAATGATATACTTTTGTTTGTAAACGAATCCATAGTCAAACCGACGACGAGCTGCCGTCTGCATTAGCTCCTTTTCATTAAATAGAAAAAGTGTTACAACACACACGTTTTCGAAAAAATGTATTTATTTTTCAAGATAATCTCCTTGCAGCCCTTCTTTCAGCGAAGTTCAATTAGCCTATTTATAATTGGAGTTGTTTTGCTCCTCAAAATAGCCATTAACTGCAGAAATCACTTCTTCATCGTTGGAAAGTCTTGGACCACTGTTGTTTGGTAACAATTCGAACTTTAATTCATCAACACTTTTTTCTAAGCCAAATGTGCCTGCATATAAAATGGTCTTCGCCCTCTTTGGAGTCGGTTCTCCGTATTGAGTCCACTGTTTTGATTGTTCTTTCATCCCGAATGTGGAGTGATGGACCCATGTTTCACGGGGTCTCTCAGTCAAAAAATCAAAACTCTACTCTACTTTGCCAAACATTCGCTTCTAATGGGGAGCTTCTTTGTTAAATTCGATCTAGAAACGAACTTTTTCAATTTTTTTCAAAAAAAAAGTTGAATTTAACAAATACTAAATGTCAGTGGGTCGCAGTTGGCCGTTTTATTTTAGGTTAAATTTAAAGTACAAACAAGTGCCGAAGTTAAATTTCATTGAAACTTTTCGAAAAAAAAAGTTTTCCATATAGTGCGCACTTTAATGGTGACACTGTATATGATCAAAAATGAAATAGAAAAAACATTATCATTTTCAGGGTGAAATGTATATAATATTGAAACAATAAGTGGTGATTATTTATTGGGAAATTTTGAAAATGAGAGTGTCATACATTTCTTCAATGACTCGTGGTTTACAATAATGATCTATAAGTACTGTGTTTTTCATAACAAGTAATCAATCGTCCATGTCAGACTAAGAAAAAGAAATATATATTCTGAAATATTTCCTCTAGTCGATGGAACACCATACTCATGTCTTGTCTCCGACACAACATTCGACTGATTTTTTCAGAATGAAATATTATTCAAAACATCAAATCGCTGATTTATTGGTGTGGAAGATCATGTTATAGTCAATTACTAACATGTAGTTCCCTTGAAAACATTTTCTGCCTTGTTACAAAAGCTGGCCATAAATCGCGAATATGTTTCTTTTGGAGGAGTTATGAAGAATCGATAATGTCTTACTTCAAGTCTGTCGGTAAATTACTCTAGTACTCTGGCGTGATTTATTCTCCTGTTTGTCCCATTTTTGCAGATATATCTATTTCTGGAGACACCGACTCGCATTTACATAAGAGTTTGCCTAATTTATCATGAGAATTTTGTCAGAATACTTCGGGAACGAGAATTATCTTGAAGTACCGAATATGTCAGGAGGGACGTATAAATTTGTGAAATTTGGCAAACTCCGCGCAGAATTTCAATAGAAAATCGCAAAGTTTTTGTTGCAGACGAGTTGAATTTTGATTTGAAAATGATATGATAGTGGATAAACTATGATATTTTAGGTGTACTAAGTATTCCTTGTATCTTATTTTCATAGATCTCTGCCCATAATATTTTCCATCGTAAATTCCAGACTATTCCGAATTTTTGACTTTTTTGGATTTCCTAAATGATGATTTGTTTCAAATACCACCTTAGTACACAGTTGCTTGACAATCTGTTCAAAGTTTATTGTATTGGTGGTATGGAACTGAAATATATTTATTTTGGTTGTCGACTTTTCTGAAAGTCGGAATTTCGTTCATTCTTAACCTAAACTTTTTCTTCCTTATAATATATTCTACAATACCCCTCGAAAAACCGTTACAGACTAATAAATATTTTCTGTATTTTCCTGTTTTCTTTTGTGAACCTCTCATGTATAAGAGGAAAATTCAATAGACGATAGGTGGTGATCAACAGGTGTTGCCAAACATGTGCCAAACTAACTGACTATTATAAAAAAACAAGTATAGCTGAGGCTATACTTAACCTCTGACGAATGCACCAAACTCCTAAAAACGTTCAAAAAAGATGAACACTTCAATCTAGCGGACCACTGTTATAATCTTCATGCAGTCACTATTCACTGTAGTTCTGACGTTGAATCAAGTCATCATTACGAATTGATCAAAGACGAAACAGACTGGTTTAAGTTTAACGATAGTCGTGTCACTATGTGTTCTGGCTATGTCTTGAATTCATTGGAGCCTCTGGAGACACCCTATATTATGAAAGAGAGGACATCGACAGATCAAGATTTTCAGATGATGTGGTGCTGCAGGTTTTTCCGGGTGTTCCTGCAGCTGAAAATCTGAAATCAATGAAGTCGCCCCGGAGCGCCAATTAATTTTTTTGTTTCATGATTTCCTGATCTGTATTACTTTCTTCTTTAATGAAAAACTTTCTTTTTAGATGCTCTATATCAATACAGTGAAGTTTTCGAGATCGGGCAATTGTATGTATATAATTCTCTCTTCTTCCGGTACAAAAACTACTTTCAATTTATTTATCATTCGTATGGAACTGGAAACTAAGTATATCAACTCATCTATAATTACTATACACAGAAAGCTATAAGACAGCATAAGCCATGAGTCTATAGTAATACCCATGTATAAGACTAATTTTTTTCTGTATTCACCGAATAGCTTAAAAATTGGGCCATAGACGGAAAAATCTCATCAAGTTGGTTATTATCTTCAGTCACTGGACTATGTAATGAAGGAGCGCATGGTGTATGACAAATATACATTCATTGTTTTTTTGAGAAATTACTGATAAAACTGCATTAATGAAAAAATATGCAAAACTATCATCTATATTTTGCTTCCATAATATTTTGACTTAAAATGGAATACATTGTCAAGAATTTCCATAGCTTTGTTGTTTTGTTCATCGTTGTCTTTTATTTTACCAAATTCAGAATTTTGTTTCAAAATTGAATGTTTTTTTTTATTTTCTTACTACGATGGAAAATCTGGTAGTAGAGAGAACAGCTCTATGAGAATTCTAGAAATAATCATTTTACAACTATCATAGAATTGAAACATCTGGTTCAGAGTGGGTCTATCAAAAACATTCACTTATACTCCCACAAAAATTATTGTATAATTTTTTGAAAAAAGAGTAATTCAGTATTTAGTTTTCCAGAAATCTTGAGGAATCGTCATGAAATAGAATTCATTTTTCGATTTGTATCTACTGACCAAAAGTTCAATCGATTAGAGAAGTCTGCTATCTCTACACGGATTTTCAAGAAACTGTAAAAACCTGTAGTCAATAATCATTATGACGGTTTTTTCGGGTTCAGTTGCTTCAATGGCATTTGAGACATTTTTCAAGATTGCTCAAGTATAAAACAATAGCTTCACTATGATAACATCGTCATTTAATATTTATAATCTCAGATATCTTCCAAAACTTCAGAACTTGAATTAGCCATATCTAGATATGGTAATAATGAAGGACACATTTATGAATTATGGAATCTTGTTTGCGTTGAAAAAGTCGAGAATATAAAAAGCTTTGAGTTCAACAGCAGTAACGTAACTGACTTGCTTTAGTTATCATGAAAATTGCTACGCTGTGTGTGGCAATCCTTTTGGTGAGTATTTTGATTCGTTTGAATTTCAACACCCTGGAACTGTTATGTAAAAAGTTGTTGATAGTCAGGTCCAACGGTGAAATAGGTTATCAGTCTTGCGAATCTTAGATACTGAATATTCTGGAGTCAGTTACATTGGTGAATGGAAGCTTCAAATATTTGATTTTGAGAAATTCGAATGCAAAGTTGTCGATCTCTTTCGTGATTTCACTCATAAATCTACTGATTTGTATGATTATTGATGAATGTTCTTCGAAGTATTTAGTAGTGATGAACTAGAATTCTAAACGGTTCCAGATCAGTTGTCAAAAATATCGAAAATGTATCATATTCTTGAATTCCAAGTACAGCATTTTCTTTGTTTGCTGTCAGAATCAATCGTATGCTCTGCTATTTAAAAACACTAAACACGCAATACTGATACCAAGGACCGACTCGATATATCTACTAACCCTTTTGTGTGTGTATGCGTGCGTGCATTCGTGCGTGCGTACGTGCGTGTGTGTGTAACAATATGTATATGGATCATTGAACTCGTGGAAAATATGAAATCAAAACTCCGCAAAACTCCGTCCATTCATGGGTCTCTTTAATCTTGGGAGGGGAAATAAGTCGCTGGGCGCCAAATCTGGTGAATACGGTGGCTGAGGCATGATAACGGTGTTGTTTTTAAGAAAAATTACGAACAAGTGAGCAGGTGCATTATCGTGATACGAAAGCCATGCATGAATTGTTTTCCTTCATACCGGACGTTTTTCTGTACTGATTCTCACAAGCGGCGCATAACTTCAAGATAAAACTACCTAATTTTGATCGTACGACCATGTGGCAGGAACTTCTGATGACGTGTTTGGCTCTTCTGGGCCATTGGGACAATTGGACTTTTGTTTCGATGTCATAATCATAAACCCAAGATTCGTCACCAGTTTTGACCATTTTAAGCGAAACTGCATCGCCGTTGATGTCACTTAACAATTACTGAGCGATGCTCATGCAACTTTTTTTTAATCAGAATTCAGCACTTTTGGAGCGATCTTTACTGCTTCACGCCTAATGACGAAAATTTCAGAAAAAAATACAAGGTATGAACAACCCATATGTCTAGATCTTCAGCAACTTCTCTAATAATGATTCGATGATTCCCCATAACAATTTTCTTCACTTTCTCAAAATTTTCATCGGTTGTTGATGTGCTGGACATCCAGAGCGAGCGTCATCATTCACATTTTCTGTGAAAAACTTGTACTACTTGTAAACATTTTCCACCATATGCCATCATTTCATTGAATAAGATATCTAAACGATCTGTAGGCGCCGTCATTCTTACCAATTTATTGTGATCATTCATATGGCAAGAATATAGAACTGCTCAATGCAAGTTTACAAAAACCATGATCCAAATAAATGAATGAAATAAGCCTCTTCTCTGCATATTGAATTAGATGTTCTCAAAAAATTAAAACCTGTGAATGATTAATTTACCAGAATATAGCGTGAAGTTTGAAAAAATGATACGAATTTGAATATGTCGGTAATTATTGTCAAGTATAAATAGTGAAATATTTATGAAAGTTGTAAGAATTGAAAAAAGCCTGAATGTTGTTTTTAATTCCATCTACGCAGATATATTCGATGTTATATTTCAGAATACTTTCTATGAAATGCAAAATAAAAATAACAGTTTTGAATATTGTACGAAAAGTTTGAGGCGTACATAGTCCCAAAAAAAAACCAATTAGAATAACCTTATCGTAAGTAAACAGATAGTAAAAACATAATTGGATATAATTTATGATAATTATTGAAAATTCATATGCGTCTCATATTCATTGTACAAGTAGCAACCTGGAATGAAGGACATATCGTCAATGGGAACCTTGAAGGTATACAATTTTTGGACAGATATTGTGATAAATGACTAGAAAATAGTGCTTTAGGTCACTTATTATCAAATTGATTCAATTTTAAAATGAACTTTTGAACTTATACCCGGAATAGGCTGATTCATTCTTCTAACTTTTTTCTTTTTAACTTCCCACCTAAAATTTTTTGGATTGGTCATGAAAACGTGGAATTGAACATTCCTAGAAACTTTTGTTAGTTCGGACTTCCATTGTCTGATATGATATAAAAAGATTTGAAATCCCTGGAAGAATCAATGAAATTGAAGCAAATTACTAAAAATAACAAATATTTCAAACAGAAAAAACTGAAATTGAATCACAATGAAATAAAATACAAGCAAAAATTTGAAAATTTCCCAAGTTACTTCACGACGTTTCGATTGTTCGCATCCACAATAGTCTTCGGGTGACGACTGGACCATTCCTTCGCAAGATGACTCTGTATCTGTACAGTAGGGAAAGTGAGTGACTCATTGTACATCCTCCCGAGGAGTTGTCCTCCAAGATCATCGTCCATCCTGTCCTTTTCAGGAAGGCGGACAGGTCACTAAGAGACATCTCCTTCATATTGGCAGGTGTAGGCCAAGAGTGGCCGAACACACACTCTCTTATTGGCAACCTTGAGCCATATTAATGTCGTTGCGCCGCTTATTCAACCTTTCTGGGTTCCCTACGTGGAGGTGCATGAGTGAGGGGCAGGGACAGCCGGTTCCTTGCCTTTGTTCAAAGCGGTGCTCTTGGCGCCCGCCGCAGGAAGTTCCCTTGCTGTTGGAGGTGGAGTGGGGGAGGAGAAGGGTGCACCTATAGTAGCTGCCATTCCTGCCTTTTTGGCTCTCTTTCTCCTTTTGGCCTCGACTCCGCAAATGCGCGCCACCTTGGCCATTGTATTACATCACGAGGTGATCTGCTATATCCAGCCTCATTCCAAGCGGTAGATTGAGGTGGACATTTCTGTTCATCTTCAGCCACCGCCTTAGATTGAGGTAAGCATTTCTGCGGGCCCTGCCAGAGGTGACAGGGCCCGCATTACCAGAGGTAGGCTGATTACAATAAGGTTTCGCTCAGTTCCCCAAAGGTATCGTTCGTGACCGCATATCACGCTGCGACCATTCAGCTGTTGGCACGATTCCTTACACTTTAGCTTGGGTAGGCTGGTCCAAGGTGGCATGTTTCACAAAGGCTTCTGGGGAGTTTCAGTTCCCCTCACCCTACCCATTTCTGCCATTGACCAGGAGTCCGGCGACCCCGTCCGTAAGGCCACATTGGCCTTCCGAACAGGGTCTTCAGTCCCCTGGCCATTCCCCTATCTGCCACCTGGGGACGCGCCCAATAAATAGCCCAACCCATCGGCCGCGAGATGACTATTATCCCCTCTTCCCTCTCTCCGCTTCATCGGGAAATGACCGTTTGGCGTCTTTCGCAAGATTATGAGTTTCCAAATGTTGCATATCTCTATGCTTGCTTGGCTGACTGCGTTGTTGGACAACAACATATATGCGGCTTCTTTGAATTTCCTCCTAAACCAGTGTTCCTCTCTGTGTATGATATCATTCCCGATTTGCTGGTTTCTCCTTGCTGTGTATGTTTCTTGTGCTTGGCAATGCGGACTTCTCACTGCCTCTTAGTTTCACCGATATAGGATTTGCAGCATTCAAATATTATCCGGTTGGAATCGCAGTCCGCTTTCATTGGACTGGTTTCCGTGAGGCTGCTACGAATAGTGTTTCCGGATCTGAAGCAGATTCTGATGTTGTACTTGGATACAATTCTTCTCATCCATTTCGGCAATCCTTTGATGTAGGGAAGTGCAAGCACTGTTTGTGACGGCGTCTCTTTCTTGCGAGGCCCATGCTGTCTCTTAGCCAAAGTCTGTTCAACCATTACTTTGGAGTAGCCATTCCGTTGAAGATCATTTTTGATGATGCCTAGTTTCTTCTTGAGACCTTCCTTCGTATTACAGAGCCCGAAAGCACGGTGTACTAGAGTCTTGATGATTCCTCTTTGAGTCGATTGATTGAATTCATGGTTCAGATATCTCATGTGAGTGGGTCTTCGGTACATATGTTTTCCACTTAATGTCGGTCCTCTCCACCAATACGCCAAAGAATGGCAATTGGTTGTAGACTTCCTTCTCCATTGGGAAAGTAATGGAAGGTCTTATTATATTGATGCGCTTCAGAAAGGTTGCTTGTCCTGCCGTCAACGTGTCTTAATCAGACTCTGAGTTTCTTGTGTGCTTTTTCAATAGTTCATCGACTCAAACATTTTGAGTATATATAATGAGTATTTATTACTTTTCACTGTTACAGAGTATACGTATATTATTATTCCTGAATCACTTGTGAAAGTACGATTGTACAGCATTTTATTTTTTGTTTGAAGGTTGCCACGGTGTCCCGTACAGAAGGAAAACCTGTTCCAGGTTTTTTAGGAATGCTCACCGACACTTTCGAAATCCTAGGAAACGCCGCTGACGAGGCTGTAAATGCGGCAAAGAAGCCCATTGACGGAGTGGTGAAAATGGTAATACCTACGGGGAATCCGTATCATGAATCAACATGCATACTTCGCAAGATTAATTGTGTAATGGATCATATTTTAAAGCTATGCGGGATAGAAACACAAAATAATTCATGTTCTGGTAACTGCTATAAAACTCATTAAGAATAATAATAATTCTGTTTATGGCTGGTTATAACAGTAGTAAACTATGTGTAAAACAAACTGTTTATTACCAACGTAAGAACATATATGTTGTGAAATTTAGTCTAACAGTCAATGAATGAATAGATTTGGGATTTTGAAAGTGATACAAAATTATAAAATATAGTAAAATGAATGGGAATTGGTAGTGAGAGTGCACTCTTCAGTAAAGCACCCTTGATATACATGTTAGCTGTCAGTTGCTTTTTATTATAACTTATCACTATTATTACCGATGTTTAACTTCTTCCATTATTATCATTTTTATTGATGCGATATCATATTTTGACACTTATTATCTTATTCCCGATGAAGACAAATCCAGAAACACAAAAATCATACGAATTGGTCCAGCCGTTCTTGAGTTCTTTCATTATTGTCATCATTTTTATTGATAAAACATCATATATTGATACTCAGTATCATATTGCCGACGAAGGCAAATTCAAAAATACAAAAATCATAAAAATTGTTCAAGCCGTTTTTGAGTCCTTTGATTATTATTATTATACTTATTGATAAAATATCACATTTCAATAATCATCATTCTATTCCCGATGAAGATAAATGCAGAAACACAACAATCATGAAAGTTTGTCCAGCCGTTCTAGAGTTGTCGAGTTACAACTGTTCTTTTTTTTACCGTAGTGCGCGCTGGTCAGACCCTGTCCCCCGAAGCCCTGGTACATTTGGGAGTGCGCGCC
>WOGO01005856.1:0-12136 GCA_015342085.1 Leptinotarsa defecta
ATTTATGGAAATCGCAAAAAATGCAATCCTGAGCCGTACCGACAAACGAATTCCTTGGAGTGAACCAACTTATAGTATTCGGTAAACTTTGGTAATAACTATGTTGAATTCAAACCAGGCATATTTATTTCAGGATACCGAGGGACTTTATTAGTTAATGAATTATATTCGTTGAAGAATAATATATTAACGAATAATAATAACATAAGTAATAATTTGGGTGACACGACTTCAAACTTGATTTATTTCATGTCTTTACCATATATTACAGATCTCACACCAAAACTTGTTCGGCTATTTAGAACAGTTACTTTCAAATGAAACTATTCTTACTATAAATTTCAGTTTTCCAAAAGTAAAGATAAAACTCTAATTATGTGTCAATCCAAAGTAGTACAACCTCACATTGGGCAAACATCAAGTCGTTTGAAATACCGTATTACAACCCATAATAGTGATTCTAGGTTAGCTTCACATATATACAGTAATACTACAATATTAACCAAACGACGAAATGCTGCATAGTAGTTGTTTCTCAAGATGACCTTCATTTTACAGCCAGATAATTGAACAAAAAAACTAATCTGGATCACTTTGGTGAATTAACTCATGGTGAAATGCTTCTTGGATGAAATTCATGCTGTAAAATTGTATGATTATCATCATGAATAGGGATACTGAATTGTTTTATGCAAGCTTTCTCAGTTTTCACTCAGACAGAATCAATTTTGAACTCCAATCCTCCTAAATCCCCTTACAATGATCCTTTTACCCTCCTAAAATTGTCTCCAGGGCATTTTTCGATTGGAAATACCTTATTGTTGCCTCAGGGCAATTTATCAGGTATCCATCTCAATCTGCTGAAGATCTGACAGCAACTTCAGAAATTTTCAGCAGTTTTGTGTGCAGTGGAGTTTGCCTTCTGCAATTAGATTTGTTGAGAGCCGTCTAGCCAAAAGTTCTTCTGAAAGAAGAGCTGGCAGTTGAGCCACATAGCATCTGTTTATCCTGGACAGTATAGTTTCAGTTCGATATTAAACCTCTGATTTTCATGATGTGCCTGATTTTAATAAACACATTTCCGTATTTCGAAACATTTGTTTTTGAAGAACAAAACACAATCACTTCAGGAAAATCCATGAGGCTCTTTGAAAGCGGTGCCCGTGCGAAAGTAGCGATTCACATTGTATTTTAATCGCTGAAATAAATCCAGTTGGAAGAACGTTCTCAGGAAGTTCATTTCACATAAACATATTTCTCCTAATGGAAGAGTTCTTTAACAGTTAAGTTCGAAGTGTACTGAGTTGAACCTCATAACGATTAGCAGCCACAGTCCGTCGCACTTTTCTGATATGTACCGCTCTTGGTAGAATCAAATGTGCCAAGTGACTTGAACATTTCCCGTGGGAGTATAAGCAAAAGAGAGACAAATCTCCTTCTTCTTCGATGTTCCAAACTATCAATGGTGCAAGTAATGTGATGTGGAATCCAGCAGCTTCAAGGTATGCTTAGGGGCTAGCTCCATACAGAAAAAAACAATACTCCAAAGAAGGTCTAATCTGAGCTACATGAATCATCAAAATTTGCTGAGGTGTGTACAGTTTTCTGGTTCGAAACAGTATTCCAAGCTTTCGAAAAGCAGCCTCTGCAATTCAAAATCACCCACAGAAATACTTTAGAGATTTTTGTTGTACATATTCATAGTAACGAGAAAGTCAATAATGCAATCGATTATTATTTCCTCATAAATTTCGAATATATACACAAACCCAAAAATTTGCACACAATCCATCCTAACGTAAAACTGCTCCCTGTGAAGCTCTGTGAATTTATAATAGGAACAAACTCGGCCACACTTCTTTCATATCAAATTCACAATAAAGACAGCCGGTTTTTAAATGCCACTCTTATTAGGAACGTGTTTTATCTGGGGAGTGAAATTAATAGCAAGCGAATACTGGACGTGGACCAATGTGATTAAAAAGGGGTAACGATACAAGGGTGAGTCAATATAAAAATCACGCCCCTTTATCAAGTGCCGAGAAGAGTTTTTATTAGATCATGTTGCCCCAATACTACACATACACATACAAGAGATCTGCAATGTGACTCATCTGACAGGATTAGATGAGGAAGGATACTGGATGAACTTTCCCAAAGAGGACAAAAACACATAAAAATTGAGATAACATCAACAAATCACGATTGAAACTGAAAAATGAGAAATGAATGAAAAAAGTGAATATATTGGGCCGACTCGAAGCCAAATTGCGAAAAAAACCCTATTTGGCGAAAAAAAAGTGCTCTTTCACCAAGACAACACATCGGTTCACATCTCCACCAACGTCATGTCATATTGGTCAAACCGGACTACAAACTGCTGCTCCATCCATCATATCCTTCAGATTTGACCCTGTGCGACGTCTTTTTGTTCCCAAACTTGGAAAAGTCTCTCGCCGGTCAGAAATTTGAGTCAAATCAGGAGGTTATTGCCGCTACGGAGGAGATAACATATTTTCAGTCGAGTAAATAAGTTGGAGAACCGCTGGGTTGAGTGTATCGAGGTGTTTGAATTGAAAGGGAAATATTTTCGGGATTGGTAAGAGAAAGATTTTGGTTTCTACTTCTCCATGTCTCTAAAGGAAAATGTGGGAGTCTTCCAAAAAAAGAAAGAGAGCATTCAATTTCAACTGGAACGTTCAAATATCAGCATTCCATATTATCGCAAACAAATAAAACAACTGATTGAAAGCAGAAGCAATGACTTTATTTCTTGAACGAAAGCAACACATTGAAAGCAGGAGCAATGAATTTATTTCTTGAACGAAAGCAATTGTGAGAGTTTCTACATTTCGAAAATTAATTTCTCGGCTTTGGTGGTTCCGTTCTGTTACTGAATCGTATGGAGACGTCTTGAACTCTCATATTGGGAGTCAGGAATTGCTGGAGAGTATCGACGCCATTTCTAGGTTGTCTGTCGAACGGATATCCCATTGATCGACGATCTGGATATAGTTTATCTTTGATGCCGCAGTAGCTACCAGCATCATTGCACTGTCCTTCAATGGATTGTTCGATCTGAAAGAAAATAAAAAGCTATGGGTTGAACAAAGTTTCGCCAAATAATGATTGATTATCATTTGCATTTCAAAATAAACAGGAGATGTGACTGGTAACCTTCAACCTTCAAAAACCTGTTTGAACGCTATAACATCAATACCAATTACAAGCGAACTTATCAACTACGGAAGACAACAAGGAACACATCTGACATCTGCCAGTTTTTACAACAATTCCTGTTCTTCTGGCTTAGTTTACATTGGACCTACCAAACACAGCTTCAACATCAGGATAAAGGAACACAAGCGTAGCTATCGCCTCAAGCAATCGTAGATCAAAGGCATTCATGGTGTATTCGTAGTGTGTCTGCCTAGGGATGTATATTAAGTGCATTAGAAATGAACTTTGAAATGCACAAAGCCAGGATGATCTACTGAAGTGGCGTTTTTATTGAGCAATGAACAAAATCACGCGAAATTATGCAAAATGGATATGGATAAATGATTCCAAATCAGCACAAAAACCCATTTTTCTGATCACACCGACTTTAGCGGATTGCCAATAGCGAGAAAATGTATTTGAAAAAAATTAACAGACTCCAAAGCCATCTTCATTGGAAAATTAAGAATTTTATGAATACTTGTCTTCTGCAGTATGCATGTTTTGTTTCTAATATTTGTTGATCTTTTTCCAAATCTGAAGTTGTAAATGAAGTTGAGAGTTAAACTCTTACCATTTTACGCTTTTTTACATTCAGTAACTCAAAATGCTCTCTACAATTACCAGATTCAACACCTCTTGACTTTTCGTGGATAACTAAAAAGTGAAATATATGAAACACAACCAGCGAATCTAGAAGACTTTCACCAAGAAACTGTCGACGAGGGCCGCAAAATCACTCCAAATGTGAAACGAAACATGCCAGAACATTTCGAACGTTATCTTTTCCATTGCATGTGTATCAACCTGAAGCATATGCTACCCTTTATGTTATTCTAAAGAAGTATAATGAGTTCTACCCTCTGCTGGGTGGAGGTGGAGCTACCAAAAAAAAAACCTTCCTTCAATTAAAAATTAACTAGTATTTTCGTTGTCCAAGACTGTTGTCACAGTTCCTGTTTCACAGTTTTTCTTATTCTTTATTGAAATACTGAAAGAACCTTCAGGAATTTCGAAACAGCATTCCACCTTTCATGTTATTAAGAAAGTTCAAAGTGATTGTCAGCCTCCATGGGGAGTGAGAGTGGTGAAGTTACTATCAAAAATATCTCTCTTCAATCAAAAAGCTTCTATCGTTGTCCAAAATTGTTAACACACAGTTTTTCTACTTCAGCTTTCATGGATGAAAATCAACGTACCTAAGTATGGCAAATTTTTCAGTGAGAACCTACTATTTTCAAAGAATGCAACTTTCATATGATATTTAATTGAAACACTAAAAGTTAATATCAGCTCCCAAATATTTAGACAAATAGCTGCATAATCCACTTACTTTGTCTCCTGCATAGTCAGATATCATGACGAATAATTGGCATTGGAATGCAGAAACAGATCCTTTGGGCAGCAACATATGTTGAGGCCAACCACATCCACAGAAGTTGAATTGGTCCAACGCATTGCCACCAGCCGGTCTGCCAGCATCTACATTACGGAAAGTTTTCTCGAAGGGTATCGTAACAGATGACTCTATCGATCTTCTAAAGATGGTATTTGAACCCTTTTCCACTGAAACAATGAATCATTCGATATGAATAAAGGTAAAACACTCAATGATTGAGGAATTCATTTCAAAAAAATGTTAACACTTGTACGTCAGACTCGGCCAAATCTTTGGATTCTCCAGTTACTCAAGTGCAATATGTTTTACAACCAAAAAAGCACTGAGACAATTTTCTAGAATCAAAGCTAGTGGAGTATTTTTACTAGTTCCGTTCATATTTAGAAACTCGTCAGAATGAATTTATGATGCTAGAAATCGCTAGTATTGAACAATTTTGATGTGACATATGTGATATTTTTTTATTTCTTGCTACTCTTCAGTTTGTGAGTTGTTTTTTTGCAACGTTTCATCTGCATTTAAATCAGATTGTCTTCGTTTCACTCTTCTCTAGCCTTGCTTTTCCCAGTAAATTACGTGAGCAGGTTCACAGAGAAGATTATTTTTGTTCTTATCAGCAAATCTGATTGGTCAATTCAAATTTCTAGCAGTTTCATTTCAGATTATCTTTACTCATCAGTATTCAAATAATCGAGTTGGACCCTGAAAAATGTATTCAGTATCGCTTTTCGCGATGTTCAAAACCGAGTTGTTTTTTTATGATGTCAACTGAGGTTGAACTTATCTGTACTTGAGATAGATTTTTCTCAAATAAAATTTACCTTTTCGCAAATGTCAACTTGTCCTAGTTCATTTGTTTTCATCATTCGTACTTCGAAAAGATACATTCAATAGGGAAAAAAGGATTTTTTCGACACAAACAACATGAAAAGGTGAGCTTCTGATAATTGTAAAACACTTGTTCAAACCAGAATGCTATAAATACCTTATTTGCTTCATTGGGCTAAATTATTGAACAATTTTTGAATATCGCTAACATTTCACCCTGTTCTGTTCAAAAGTCTATAAAGACTTGTTACAGTTTCATGAAAAGTGTTCAATAGACTAACAGTTCGAGGTTCACTTCGAAATATTTCCTGGAAACTATTTTGGAACCAGTCAGTTCAGTTGTTTTCTTACTACAAAAATGGATTTGTGCTGGATACCCTTCTATCTCAGTTGAGACAAATATATGATAGTAACAATAATAATAATAACAATCACTATTATTGCTGGGTAGTAAAGATTCAGGTGAAAATTTGAAATGAGAATACATACAAGTATCTATGAGAAGACACAGTTAGTTCTTCTTCCAGCTTATTTCTGAGCTGAACGAGCGGTCTCTTTCACTCAACCTCAAGACGGTGTATTTCAGATGTGATAGAACTATATTATTAATAACTACTGCTAAGTCGACATTACTTCCTGTTACCTACCATCACCAGTGGAAATTACCACCACCAGAAAATAATGTTGTAGCTTATCTACTAAAAGTTGTCGTTTTTATTTTGAATCAATACCATACTCACATGTTACTTTAAATTTGTCCAGTTCAATGAACATGGTCTTCTGGTCTCGGAATAACCATGGATTTCCCCTCTCATCATACTTGGGTGCAAGGAATATTCTACAAGTTCCCTCTCGGTTTTCAGTAGTTTGATTGTTTACAGTGATTTTATATGAGAAATTTGTGTGTTGTAGATGAGTAAATCTAACAAGAATTGCTCCTCTAGGTTGGAAATCCATTCCTCTGGACAAATCGACGTCTGACTGTTGCCAGAATGTTTCAAAAACATTATCTGGGCTACCTTCAGTTTCAACTTGCACACTTTGAACAGTGATTCCAGGATAGTCCAACTGCAAAGAAAAGTACTCGTATAATGGTTTATTATGGTGAATAGACAGGTTATCGATGATGAGGACAAAAATTTGGAGGAACAACTGAAAAAATTGTAAGACCAATTTGAACATATTCACTTGACAAGTCTGGTGGTATTATTTGGAAAAAGTATACCTGTTCCTTAGATTAATTCAGAATCTGGAAAAATAAGGAGTTCGAATAAGAGAAAACGTAAATCTTATGAGTTGGAACTTTAAGTGTTTAACAGTATGAGAAATAAATAATGAAGGGTCAGTTAAATTCCAACAACAAAAACGAAAGGAATCAAAATGAATTGAATAATTCAAATGGAGATACTATTTTCTACCAGCAATTCAAGTAAAATGACAATGAAATGGAATTCATATGTTGAAAATGTTCGAACGATTGAAAGAGGCAACATCGATAATGTCAATCGATTCAAGCTACTAGTTTTTCATTAGGAATTCATGGAATTGAAAGTGGATATATCTGACCGTTTTCATGACATCTATGAAGATATAGTACACTATAGTCATGATTGAACTTCATAGTTTGGAAATGTTGCATTAATATTTTCTACTTACTTCTATTTACTAATAGTTCTTTCTGTTTGATAAATTTAAAAGGGGGGGTGAAATATCCCATTATATTGCAGCAGTGCTTTGTGACTTATCCAAAACTTTTGAACGTATCAGATTCAAATATGACAACAGTTATATTTGGATTAGTTCATACCTTTCTGATAGAAAACAATTTGTAAGAACGTCATCTAACTCGGACGTTGGAGAGATAAGTTGTTGAGTACATATAGGCTCTGTGTTAGGTCCTATACTGTTTCTGTTATACATTAATAATTTGACCAATATATCGATTACAGAAAGCTTTACCTTATTTGCTGACGACACCACATCAGTGTGGCATGACAAGGAATGAAACTTTAAAAGATAGGAGCTCGTTAATCCTCAGCTCGCACAAGTTTCGATTTCTGAGGTTGTCGTTCGTAGGGGTGCGACCGTTGGTTAACGGAAAAAGCATATTTCAAACAGAAACAGACGAAAAAAGTGAAGAATTGCATCTTTTAGCATTGAATACCAGCAAAACAAATGTATTAACATTCAAGTATAATATACTGATATCTCCTAGACAATAACACAATAAAAAATAACTCTAATTTTTCGGAATTTATTTAGATGAAAATTTAAAATTCTCTCAGCATATTGCAAAAAATTGGCATCCGAATGTTTCGCACTGAAAAACATCTCAAAGGACTGAGGTTTGCTGCAGCGAAAGTAGTGTACTATGCCTTAATAGACTCTCATCTAAGGTATGGTATACCCTTTTGGGGTGTTTGCAGTAAATAACTTATGCAGTCGGTTTTTGTCTTGCAGAAAAGGGCTATCAGGTACTTATGTAAAGCGAAATGGCGAGATTTATGTTCAATATTTATATTGGAAACATAAAAATAGAGAGAACTTTGAATCTGCAGCTACAGCCACATACCACACAAAGCTGTCAAATGAACTGAATCTACCAATTTCAAAAACATGTTTGGTTCAAAACTCGTTGATATATAATGAAACCAGGATATACAATAAACTTCCCAATGAAATCAAAGAGACTCCTTTCATCATATTCAGAGAGAAATGTGCAAAACTATCAAGTGATGAAGCCTATTATGACCTACAAAAATATTTTGACGATGCCCTGTAATTTAGAATGTGTGGAAATTGCGATTGTACTGTGTGTGACAAACATATTTTCATTCGTTGTTCTAGTTCCTATCATGTAACCTATGCATATGTATGTTTATTCAGTTCATATTTCATTTTAATCATTTACATTTTATACATTTATATTTCACAGCAAATACAACAAAACTTTCATTCTTAAACAATAAACAAATTATCAATCAATTAATCAATATTGTTGATCTATTCAAACTTGACAGGGTAGGTCAATGTACCATTACGCTTTCCCTCAACCAATTCTTATCAATAAGTCATCAATAACCATAATTTAATAAATATTCATAACTATCTTATTGATGCAATATTGATTCCTCACCACCTTTTTCAATTGTATCATACCAAAGTAATTCCATTCAATTTGTAGTTCTACTTCACCTACAGTCCCGGGCCTAAGAAAGAAAACGTATTTTTGTTCAAAATTGGCCTTATTCATCAACGTGACCTCCATCAATAGCCACACAATTCTTCCATCGCCGCTCTAATATTTCAATACCAATTTTCTAACGTATTCCATAAATTATTTTCCAGTGATCAAAGTATTTGCGGTGAGTTTTGTCGAAGCTTTATACATCAATTTGTGAATGTTGGGTTATGACTAGTCATCAATTTTTTAGCTTGGTTGCTAAATAAATTATTCTCACCTGTTCCACCGTATATCTGGGTAGAGTAGATTTGAAATTCTGAAAGATGTCATCCATATACGCATGCCAGCAATAGAACCAAGGATCTCTCATAGAAGTGGTGGAATCTCCAATAACACCAAATGATTCCTAGAAAGCAGAGATTCTTCAAGAAACCGAATAATAAAATCAAATGAGTTGATTCAGAAGCATTGAATACAGTTCTTTTCCATACAGATTGAAGATTATTAGTTATATCCAAATATCAAAAAGTTTTTTTTTTGATCAAATGATAATTATTGCCACTAACAATCAATTGAGGGGCATGTTCAAAGCGTTCGATACTCACCAAATGTCTGGCATCTGGATCATGAATGTAAGAAACGATTGTATGCCCCATATTGTGCAAATCGCCATAGTAAGCTCTATTCACTGACAAAATCGTTGATTCTAGCAGGTTTCCCAAGATGTCAATTCCTTCATTCTCAGTTAGGATTATGTCATTTCTGTTCTCCTAGAATGATCAATATGAATCATATACAGTTATTTCACGTAACGTTTCTGTTGGTTGACAGGAAATGAAAAGTGAATCAATAATTTTATTATTGAAATCTGTGTTTTCTTTTCGAAACCAAAGGATCATATTCAGACTCCATCAATACAAATATTTTTTGAACGACTATGCCCAGAATGAATGACAAAAATGCAGGAGTCTTTACGGAGTACTCGCAGTTTCAGACTGGCCAACATGCAGTTCAGAGTTGAACCCAATTGAACATTTCTGGGATTACCATTACAGATAGTTAAGAACTGAAACTCTGACGCCTTACGGCTGGTGACTGTAGAATGGCAAAATTTGGATCACAATTATTTGAGAAAATTGATTTGCAACATACCACAATAGTGTCAGGATGTTATAAAGTTCAGAGGAGGCAAAGCATCCCACTTTTCCACAGTTTGCTCCTAGTGTATCTACTTAAAAAATTGAATTGAATAAAAACTCTGTTTTTCATTCATTTTTTAATTTTTTCCTCAATTGTAAAAATGCAATGTTTCATATAAAACATATCTCAAAGAAATATTACCAATTTTATGGATGATGCGATAATTTTGTGGCAGAGTGTATATTCACGATATTCGTTTTTTTTTCCTTAGTACAGTATGAAAAAGACACTGTTTTGTTCTTTTTTGGGTCTCTTTATTATTTCTTCATCAAGAGTGTCGTAGGCCGAGAGTTTTTGAAACAGTATTCGACATTGAGAAAGGCTCCAAAAGGCTCCAAGTGAATAAACCAAGAATATTATGTGCATCTTAATGTTGACAATATGAACTATCGAATGTGACATCTGAACCTTCGCTCCTTTTGACGTTTTTTAAAGGAAAAATACCTGTTTTGATGTGCTTTTCACAAGTGATTTTTTTAGCTTTCCGAAACGTTAGCCGTTTTGAAAGAGTTGAATATTGACATTTTTCAATAATTTATTTCACTTGCAGACAAAATTTGTGAATACGTCGAGTTACTGATGAATTGGACTCTTCTGTAGTTTATATCATGCAGTAACTTTTTGGGATAAACTTTTCAGTTTGCCCTCATTTATGCCTTAGCAGTTTCTCTACTGATTTAGCTATGCTTATATTCCAGACTGTGGAAGATTAAATACTTTTGCTGTTACAAGAAACTATGAATCCTACACAAAAGATGTCTTTCTAAGATTTTTCACTCTTCGAACTTGAGGGTTATTGATTTTCTGTGGCTCTGTAGTGCATGATAAACTTTATTACAGCTTCTTATTAAAGATTCGATACATCGTTAAATGAAGACATAATATGAAACTCTACGTCGATGAAAAAGTACTCCGATTCTTGAAGAGAATGAGGGTACATTATGCAGATATGTAATTCTCAAAAAATAGGGTGCATGCACACTCGTAGAGTGATTTCAGAAAAAACACAAAATGTGTAATTTATTACACTCCCAAATTTTGCTTATTCACAATTTGCCATCTCACCTACATCTGAGCCAAACCTCTCCCACACATACACACCTACATCTAAAGATAATTTCAACAAGTTTCTTTTCTGGAATCTATAT
This sequence comes from Leptinotarsa defecta, assembly GCA_015342085.1. NCBI lineage: Eukaryota > Metazoa > Arthropoda > Insecta > Coleoptera > Chrysomelidae > Leptinotarsa > Leptinotarsa defecta. The sequence continues at coordinate 10,979 of WOGO01005856.1, forward strand.
ACTGTTGTTGATCATCCTCTGAAGATTCCTATTGGCTTTCAGAGACTTCCATCAGAGTATATAAACACTATCAACAGGCAGATGGAGGAATTCTAGTTGGAAGTGTGGTAAGAAGTGAGCTGATGGAGCTTTTGTGTTATATAATAGTGAAATAAATTTGGGTTTGATTGTACAGTGTAGTCAGTTATTGTCAAACCCACGAGGAAAACGTGATAATATAGTAGTTCAATCTACCTCCACTTCTATCCTATTGTCTTTTTGCCTACTTACCCCTTTCACAACACCGGAATGAATAGCCTCAAATATTCTGTCTCTCCACCTTTTCATTTCGTCTATATCAAGATATATTTGATCAACTTCCCTTCTTAAATTCTGGAGACGTTGATTGGCAACTCTAGCAGGCCAATTGCGACTAGCTACCAAGCTATCAAGTTTGGGAAAGTAGGCTTCCTTGATCGGTTCATCGAAATCGAGGAATCTTTCCACGCGCTTCATTTGGTTGCAGAAACGTTCAAAGTTATATCTGTGAAGAGAATCGATACTGTGAAACTTAACGTTAAAACAGACGAATTCAATTTTTCTATTCAATTCACAGTAGTAGGCCCTTTTCTAGTTATACTATTTTGGGTGGAACCTATGAAATCAACTAACTAAATCAGCTGACTAAATCAGCCAGACGTTTTATTGATGGTGATATTTTGTGATAACTCAATTCTTTCATAATGACTAATCATCACAAAAAGCAAAGAACTATCCTATATGTATTTCCTATAGCTCAAAAATACCGTTAAAATTGTAACTGTGAATTAGTATTTGACTTTTTTTTCAATTTTTGACATTCCAAATGACAATAGACCAGACGCTTTGCTATCAGTGACATCAAAAATCATGAAGAAAGACGTAAACCACCATATTCTTAAATATTTGAAAGGCTTCCACATCTTGAGCGATCATCAATATGGCTTTCGGAAACAAAGATCAACAGACGACCTTTCATTCGGATTAACGCAATTGAAAAACATGGAGGGTCAAAAGCTGTTGCGCTTGATATTTCTGAGGCCTTTAACCTTGAAGATGATCACTTGGTGATCGAGACACGTGTCGAGGTGTTGAAATAACGGTTTGGTGTTGGGAAAAAACTCCAGTAATATTCATTAC
>WOGO01005857.1:0-10898 GCA_015342085.1 Leptinotarsa defecta
GGAATCAATGAAATCGCCCCGGAGCGCCAATTAATTTTTATTGTTGTATTTATTTTATTTTTATCGTTGTCTTAACATATTATAATAAAACTTATGATACATACAGAACTTTTTATTGGTATATGAAACATCACTTACATCACTTAGCAATCAAAAAAATGATCCTTCACATAGTGGCGCTGTAACGAATCATGATTGTACCACATCTACGATAAAATTATGATGAATCAACCGTCGAGGAGAGAGTCACAGTGTTGGGGTTTGGAAGTAATATTGTCGTTTCTAAACGAGTGTATCTATGCGAACAAAAACCTGCATATATGGTTGCTACTAATGAATTTGAATTATAGTTGTTCATAACCCAACACCTTCAAATTCCAAATTTTTTCATTACCTCCTTTCAAGTTTGCGATTTTCCTCACGCTATACTACTTTTGACATTTGATATAATTTTCGTAATGTATAGATAGAATCGTTTATAACGAGGACATAGTATAACGGAAATAGGTTATATTGCCTTTTTGCCTTCAAAAAATGATCATTTATATTTCTTGACATCCAAACGATTGCAATATGTTACCATTTTCATTGAAAACGAAGGAACTGAAGTGAAAATTCCCTGTCTTCGCACGCGCTGTATGAAAATCCCAATATAGTATCACTGATAATGCACTTTTGGAATTTTGTTATTCCTCAATGAACTCAGCACCCCTCTCCTTTTCATTTGGATGTGTTACACGTTACTATCCAACATTCATCAACGAAGATATGACTTAGTGCCTTTTAGCGTGCCGCCATGTTCGTTTTTTCTCTACCACTTGCTGACGTCATCCCTTTCTTACTCTTTTACACACGTTCCACTCTTACACAGGTCAAAAATGCCCTTCCGACATACCACCATGTTTGTTTTTTCCTTGTCAATATATTCAATGACTCTTCCATTTTATGTGATGTTCATCACAATTCAACTATTATCAACGAAGATATGTTAGTGCTTTTTGGCATGTGAGCATCTTTGATTTTTCTTTTTCAATGAATTTATCATTCCTTTCCATTTTATTTGATGTGCTGCACGGTATGATAGGACTATTATTAGCGCTTTGGTATGCCATCATGTATGTTTTTCCCCACCCCACAATGACGTCATCGCTTCCTCCCCCATACAAGCAGATATTGCATTTCGTCTCACTCTCAAACACATGTCACCTATGTCGAGGTGAATGTTTTACGTATACATTTCGCAGGTTCGAAAATAACCAGAGTAAACCTCTATAAGAGAAAGCATGGGACTTTGAGGCTCAGCATATAGTGGCTACCACATAAGAGGTAGATATATAGTACCTTTATTGTTAGTAATCCGAAATAAAACTATTTCAAGGTCATCTAAAAGAACTCATTCAAAAAATACAAAAAATTCCAATTGTTTGATTTCTAATAAGATTGACAAAAACATGTAAACACCTATATCTATTTTTTTGTTTAAGGAATCGCGGCTCGTAAATACACTAGAAATATGTTTCTTCGCTCACTTAGGCAATGAAGCTGAAGCTCTAATAATTTACTAATAGACACTGAGCACATGTACCAAGAGTTATTAAAATCGGATAAACATATACCTTCCCACATATCTTTACATACATATAAACGTTTCAATATATCCAAGTTTAGGTAGGTCATAGGTTAAAGGCGTAGCGCGTTCATAATAATGTTCATCGATTGTTCGCATAGCAAAGTAGTATAGGTATAATTCAGGTATTAAATGTTATTTTAATGATATATGTGTAGTAATATATTTTGTTACATATTTCATATTCAATCCATAATTATGAAATTTAGACTTTTTTCTAAATAATACAAACAATGTTTATCGGGAAGCGTCCGTGATCCACGACTCTTATGCACAGATGAACGAGCGGGCCGGCCAACAAGAACAGTGAACGAAGTCAATAAACCCAATGCACCTGTTGGCCTCAGGTCAGCCACTCATTGCTTCATAGCCTCCAGCGACCCTCTCGCTAATAGTCAAGGTGAACTCATTTTTGTGATTGAATAATTCGAACATACTGAAAGGTCCTTCGAGAACCATGCTTCTGTATACTTTTTCTCTTTATCTTGTGGACAAAACGTAAGCATCTTTGTCGTTTGTCCAAAAAGTCTTTCAAACATCATAGAAAATTAAAAATTAATTTTTCTTTGTTTTTTACTACTTTCATTTGTAACTATCGTTATTTCTCATTTTTCACGATGATCTCCTTCCACGTAGTAATGGTTACATCAATCAATTTATTGGAAGTAGCAAGTAGGTACAGCTAGACAAGCCACGTAGTACCTACTTTAAACTGGAAATGGAGTACCATCAAATATCAAAGAACTCATGGATTTATTTTCAGCTTTATTATATCAGTTTGAAAATATCCATATAGGAAGACTCTGCAGTAACGATAGTTGCAAATAAAAGTGGAAAGTTTCTTTTCTCATTTCTCATGATGATGTCCTGCGACGTAGTAACGGCTACATCAATCAATTTATTTATTGAAACATGTATATTGTCTACTATTCTTACAAAAATAGGAGATATTCATTGGGAGCTGCATAAAATCTTGATAGTAAACGTAATATTCCTACGACTATTAGCGCTGTTTCGATCAGCCATATGTCTATCCAATGGTGATAATAGTAACTGCAAGTTTTGAACTCTTTTGTTCTCGATAAGAACACCCCTGAGTAAAAAAAGAAGAAGACATTTCGTCCTACTATGACGCTATAAGTTGGATCGACAAATGAAATGAACTACGAATGTCAATGATAAATGAGCCTCCAATAGGCGATCCTTTTCAAAGTCTAGCCTCGACATAGATGACGTCTTAGTAAAATATCTCGTATTTTCCACTTAGGGTTGTTCTTGGATAGAAAAGTTCAAAAATTGCATCAGTGACACGTTGCTACGTTTATGGGACACAGAGAAATGCATAGCTTAACTTAGCTTAGCTTAGACCGACTTTGCTAGTCTCGTTCATCACTGATGTTCATGGTTTGAGTCTTCGGTCAATTTCCTATAAGGCGTCTTCGTAAGGAAAACAGTCATAGCATTTTTCATCTTCATATACGCTAATAGGTGAAGAAAATCCCGAATGTGAGATATATTAGACTCGGTTGACCGCCGATTATACACTTGTCAGTTATCCGAAGTATAATATCACTCCTTATATTAGGTATTCAAATTTTTTGAAATGACTATTTCAAACAAATATGATAACAAACTGAGAAATTTGCGGTAGTGGATGCTGCATGCTAGGTAGTCGACTAGAAATATTATCAAGTTATCTTTTATAGCTCAGGTTAAGTTAGGCAAAAAGTGAGTGGGCCAATTCGTCCATCCATTGCAACCCGCAAAGTTATATTGTGGCTCACACCTATTCAAACCCGACCAAATAAACCCATCTTCTTGACGAAGCCGATTATTTCATATGATGAGTGGTCTTTCAAGTCAGATAGTAGAAGTGTCATTCTACCAAACTGTGTAAAGCTGATTTATTCCGCAGCGGGGCAGGCGCAAAGTATATGCTCTGCTATCACATCATTTTCCAAATGATTTGAATTTGTTTCTTTTGCTGTAGTCGATAACTTGTCTAACAGCTAAAGGAGGTACAGTATCCGAATCTCCCGGAAAGTAGGCAGAGCAGGCAATTATATTCGTTCTATCCTTCTTTAAAAAAGTGGTGCCGCAAACTTACAACTTCTCGACCCTAGAAGGGAGAGGATAGAGGATCTTCAAAGACACCTCCACCCACATCTCCCAGGATCGAGGGATGAGTTGGCCCAAATGATGGGGTGAGGACACCGGCCGTCTCTGAGTTGTCTGCTGGTTTTTTTGATCTCTTGACTTGGCTCTTCGCTTTCGAAGAGCCAAGTCTAGCTTTTTTACCTGGTTTTCTCGTCGAGGCGTTAGCCGTCTTCGTCTCCTAAGAAGCAACTGATTTTCCAGCCTTGGGAAGGGTATGAGCCGCTGGTTTATCCCTATTTTTGGGTGGAGGTTTTACTGCTCTCCTCCCCATAGTTGGATTGCCACTTGGCCCCGCTTTGTTTACTGTAACTGGTACATTAGGGTGTCTCGATTGGGTAATTGCCTACTGGGAGGGTGCTCGGGTCTTAGAGCGGAATAAGACCTGCCCAAAACAAAATGTGGTCTGAAACCTACCTTCGCCAGCACGATCATGGATCCATCGTCAACAGCGAAAGTCCATGTTTAACCAGGGCCTCACTTTTCCTGTTCGGAGGTCACTCTTTGACTGCCTCCATCGGGTAAGTAAGCAACACAGATGTGTGGCTTCGGAAGTTGATCCACTGTGACACATTTTAGAGGAGCGCCCTCTCATGGTTGCAGGGTATTAACTACACCCACAAGCCAGTCGACGCTGCCCTGATTCTCACCGGTAACCTGTAACCATCCAGGCCGAAAATTTCAGCTCTGGATAAATTGAGCCTGCGGTGGTCCATCATCTGGAATAACCTCTACAGCCGACAAAATAGCCCCCTGAAGAGATTCCAGCTGATTGGCCATTAATAAGGTAGTAAAATGATCAAGGTGCAAGTTTCCAACCTTCCCATATTAGGGTTTTTGCATGTCAGCTATACCAGCTATATGCCTTAGATTCAACCGTGCAGGGCTTTTTCGTCTCTGGTTTCAGTGAATCATCATTTGAGCGCAAACGTTTGCTAACCTGCTCAGGGGGATTTGTTTTCCCGCCTCAGATAAGATTCAGCGGACGCTGCTCAAAAGTTTGGTGCAAGGCCGTTTCATAAGGTATTTCGCTCTTAAGGGGGCGACTCAGTCGCCCCCTTAAGAGCCCCCTCAGTCGCACCACCGAATTTTTTTTTTGGATTTCGGTCCTGGATCAGAAGTTGAAGTATTGAAAAGCTCTCTCTCTTGATCTGAAATTACAGGAATTTCAGTTGGAGTCGGTAAATCGACTTCCTTCTCCTCTGTAGACTCAACGTCAGAAGGTTTTTCAAAATTTACACTATCCATATAGGTCCCACGAGTAGCTAGGGAAGAAACGTAAATCACTGCAGAGCCTCGCATTACCGTGACAAGGCATAGCTAAGACAAGAGGGTGTCAGGTGTCTCGAAGGTTCCACTAGAGATAGCTGATAGACTCAAGTGTCATTCATCCTCTCGGAACAGATACACACACCTTATGATTAAGCCATCATTGGCATGCCATTCAGTTACAAAATAACAGAACCACATTATTATTATATCCAGCAGGGCTACAAGGAAGCAGACATACGATGGCCGGTTTGTTCAACCCCTACATTCAAAATCAATGCACTCACAGAAATAGTAGGCACAGTGGCTCAGACAGTGGAAGATGAACAAGGACGGCCAACTCGTCGTCCCACAAGAGGATCAATTGTTTAACTTGTAATATTTGTATGTACAGTACGGACGTAAATATCCTCTTCATTGAACTTTCGAGAAGGGAAAGATATTAGAGTCGGATGAAATTTGTGTGAAAAAAAGCCAATGGTGTGAAATCACTTGTCGCCGAAAGAGGGCTATCAAATTTTGTTTTCGAATGGAACGGGGGATCTTGTGACATTTTGTATGAAAGATATTTTTCAATTCCCTATACAACAATGAGCTTCACTTTTTCTAACTTCGAGAACCGGTTGAAGAGTTATTGATTTTGTGATTTGGGACTGGGAATTCTGTATTTCAGTAACACCGTTAATAAATGATCATTGAAAATAAAACTGAGTCAGTAACATCTTTTGCGACGAACAAATGTTTATCTCGAGGACATACAACGATAACATAATTTTCCTCGCTGTTTTTTAGGTGTATATCCTTCCACAATCTGAAAAGTAAACAAAGCTGATTCACTGGAAAATCTGCTGAAGTGTAATGACAGGCAAACTAAAATGTTTACCCCAAAAAGTGACTGCGTAATATGAAACACTGTTCAATTAGTCAGTAACTTGTATCCATGAAATTTGCCTACGAATGAAATAATCCCTTGAAAAAATGAACAAACAAATAAACATTTTTTTCTCAATAAGTATTTGTTGATTCGTGAAACACGTGTCGATAGACGCTTACTTTCCTATGAAAAGCTTGTTTATACATTAAAAACAAATGAACTCCGAAGGAGTTCTCACCTCGGTGCTTTTGAAAATTGATTTCAGCAAATAGTAGGCCATCAAATACAATTTCTTCATATTACGGTCTTGGAAAGATGTTAGAATTACCTAGGAACTACTGATGAGTTTTTTAAATTTATAATTCATTATTCAAAATTCCATTCTTTGCTCGAACGTAAACTTTTCATTGTGCAATTACACAATACGTCGTTGTCATTCAATACGTGGCGGGGCAATTTATATGGAAAACTCAGTAAACCCACTAATAGTTAAAAATAAAGTTAGAAGTCAATCCAAGCGGAATTAAAAAAAAAAAACATGACTAGAAATTTAAAGAAAATCGTATTACACACTAAGGATATATCAGAACATACCTATATACAAGAAATTTTGTTACATTTGTTTTCATCTCAGTTCACACCTCCCTGTATGCTGCCTGCATTGGCATTCTCAAAAGTATCAGTGGCATCCTGCTAGGTAATTACTGAAAAGAGTGCAGTTCCGTCGACTGGACAGCGTCAAGTCATCCTCACAACAACATCGCCACAATAATAATACCTTTATTCAAATCGAGCGTCGCCAAGATTCGTTCTCCTGCGGCATTCCTGCAGGCCAACAGACCGATTACTCTCCTCTTCTTTCCACTTGACAGAGTCACGTTCTCTTTCTCTGCCTGTCACACACACTTATCTCCGAAGTGCTTGAGATTTAATGAATTCGAAATCCCCGTGTTATTCCACTGAAATGTATTTCAGTAAATTGATATTTAATTATCTCATCGTTGTCGATATGCGACACGCTACACGGCTGCAATAGTATCTATTCCATGAGGAGGTCAGACAAAGGATAATGGCGGTTACTTTACGTTTGTTTTCTCCCGATCATCGAACTACAATTAAGGGTTGCTGGCGGTATCGAATGCATCTTCTTGGCAGATTTTCATTCATCTGCCGTTCAATTCGAAATAGCGTGTAGAAGATTTTTACCGCTTGCGAAAATTGCAAAAGTTATATATAAGCAAGTAACTGAAAAAAATGGGATTTAGTTTTTTGTAATTCTCGAAATCAATTCGACATTTTTCAAATATCAAAGTTAATTCGAAAAGAGGAGAAAATTTACCAAAAAATATTTAACCCCTAGAGCTGTAGGACCAATACCGATCATCTTCCAGGGGTTGAAAAGTCACCCCAAATCGGCTAATCTTGCTTGTGCAAGACACGCCCAAGTAGAACCTTTTATGATATTATTTCAACTCAATAAAAAGTAAAATTAGAAATTTAAAAAGTTCAGGCAGCTACTGGATAAATGAATGAAAAGTAATCCGCGATCAAAATATTTTGGTCGTGATTTTCCAGATAATTATGCTTTCAAATATTATTCTACTCAAACAGGAACATTGCAAGTGCAATAATTTCAGAATAATTTTTCCAGACTATTTTTGAAAAGTATCAGAAAAGATTTCATTGAAAAAAGTTATCTCTCAATTTGTTATCAACAATTTATTCAGGGTAGAAAAACGTTTCATCGATCATTGAAGATAGTTTTTTTATATTACTATCGATCCGTTTTTTATGATTTTCAAAAAATTTTGTCTACTATTATTTGAAAATTTGTTTTTAATGATTGTTTCGAATGGATCTCTGATGCAAACTAAAATTTAAAAATTTTTTTTTTAAATGTATCGCTTAAAAACGGATTTTTCAATCAAACATTTTTTCTACCACTTGTAAATAATATTGAGTAACCATTTATTAAAAATAACTCAATTTGATATTTGATAACTGAATGTAAAATTTTTTTTCAACCAAATTTTCATTGTTTACTTTATAAACAATCTCTTATAAACAATTAAATTTGTTCTATATTTGTTCTACGCAATTTTACGAAAACAACCATGTAACATTTTTTGGGAAAAAAGTAAAATTCTGTTCTCCTTTACTCCATCGTTCTGACCTGTTTTGTTTTTGTTTGAACTTATCATAACTTATAAATCAATCGGGATATGATGGAAAAACTAAAGGCTTATTTATTGTCTATCAAATGAAGAACGAACTGAGCACGCCAATTATTTATAGAATTTGATTATATAAATTTGTTTCAAAAATTTTGTCTTCAATTTTCATGTTCAAATATCTCATAAACTATAATAAATATGACTATACCATCCATATAACATTTTATTCGACCTATGATCATCAATAATTCTAGCTTATCAATTTCACTGTAATATATTATGAATTATGAATAGAAATATTAAGTTAATAAGAAAATGTTCCTCTGAGATTATCAGATTAGATTAGATTATTTCAACGTACTTCGCTTTCTTCGCCCCCAGCGAAGCTTCCACAAGCTCTGTATTAAACAGTAAATTCTCAGCTCCAGCAGTAAACTTTTCCATTCCCATCGTTGAACTCTTCATCTCCAGTTGTATTTTTTCCCATTTTCACAAATATTTGCAATGTTTCCGGCCTTTCGGCGTCCACATCTATTGGATCAGTTTTTGATGCAATTGCAGTGAACTGATTTCTGTTGGAATTGTTCATGACATTATTTTGATATTAATAGTTTCTCTCCCTATATGAATCTAATTTTATTTTCTGATTTGTTTTATAACTATTGTATCGAGTTGTTCAGTTGTTATAATATTATTAACAAGTCATTACGAGAAAAGTCAAAACCTATTTTTAAAACGATTAAATAATAAGAATCCATCCCATTTGGCGACCGTGATAGGACATAAAAGATGGATAGTTTGAAGAAAAATAGGTAGCAGTTGAGAAGCTTTGAAGCTGAAAGATTTAGCTGAAGAGGATTTACTATTTTTACTGAGACAATTGGAGAATAAGAGTAGCAGATTATTCGAGGCAGATGAAGGAGTTTAAGAAAAGTTGTCATTAAAAGCCAGCGATGATATTGAACTAGAAGAGGAGTACAATGAGTACGATTGAACGAGATTACGAACACCCAAGAAGATCGTTTGAGTTTTTCTTATTTCTCTATAACGGAGAACATTCAGAGAAAATTTCACTTACGAAGACTAGAACTGAAGAAATTCAAACGTGAAGAACTGGATTGGGTTCTGGTGACAATTCAAGAAGATTCCCAACGACCCAGAAATAGATAATGAAGACAAATTTCAGTATCTTTTACAAGCGATGGAAATTAGTTCAGTTATCCCCCATTCTGGGCCCAATTATATTAAAGCCATTGACCAGTTGAAGACTCGTTTTACCAGGAACGAATTCCTGATCGAAGTTTACGTAAGGGAACTTTTACAACTTGTACTGCAACAACCTTCAAAAGCTTAAACAGGTATGTCTCTTTCCAATCTGTATGATAAACTTGAAACCCAGTTAAAAGCTTTGGAATCCCTAGGAGTTACCAGCGAAAAATATGCGCCTATGCTTTTTGCTCTTGTAGAATCGGCTTTGCCTGCAGATGTTTTAAGAACGTGGGAAAGACATCGTAATTTAGATCAACAAAATAAGAAGAATGATAATGACAATTCTTAGGGTACTAATTATTTGAATAGGTTATTAGGTTTTGGCACAAAAAGAATTTGAAAAAGGACACGAGCACAACAAATATCATGCCAGTAAGGATAAATATTTTCCAAAACAAGGTGAGCCCGAATTATACACAGCAGCTGCTTTGTACACAGCTAATCCCAAAGATTATCTAAAAGATAAGCGAAATAATTGTTTATTCAACGATTTAAATTCACATACAAGTAATGATCGTTTAAAAGCTCAAAGTCTTTCAATTGATGAAAGAAAATGTAGGATAATGAAAAAACGTGGATGTTTTTCTTGGTTAAAATTGAATCACACTAGTAACAATTGTTGAGTTGTAATTAGGTGTTTGATATGTTCAAAGAAACATTACCCCATTTCACGTCCTGATTTGCATGTGAAGAAAGGTATCACTGATCAAGATGATAAAAATCCAAGCAATAAGGTTGAAAATACTTCAACTAACAATTTTTCGAACGAAACTTTATTGCAAACGGTTGTTGTCAAAATTGTCAATAATGACAAATAAAAATTGATTAGAACGTTACTTGATTCAGGATCGGTTACGTCACGTCAATGTGCAGCTGAATTCCGATTGGATAGTGTTCGTCGGGAAAATATTGTACAAGGTGTTTTTGGAGAGTTTCAGTCAAAACCAAAAATACATGATGTGTATAATATTATCATTCACAATCCAAATAATACGTTCAAAACAGAGTCGAATGTGGTGGAACAAGTGAAAATATGTAACAACCTACCTCGTTTGACTGATATATCTGTTATAGACTATTTGAAATATAAAAATATAATTTTGAGTGATACTAGAAACTTTGATGTTTCAAATGAAATACAATTATTATTAGGAGCCGATGTTTTTGGTCAGCTTTTGACAGGGGAAATCGAAAATTTGGTGAATAGCTACGTTGCTCTCGAAACTTATTTAGGTTGGACAATAATGGGTCAGAGAGTAAGTGAATGTTCATCATATTCTACTATATTTGCCGGTTTTACTGAGTTTTCCATTGCAGATCTATGGAATTTGGATGTGATAGGAATAAAAGATGTTGCGCATTTCAAAACCAAAGATGAACATGAAGAAGAAGTTTTAAAGAAGTTTAATCAAACGATAGCTTGGAAGGAGAACAGATATGAAGTTCATCTACCCTGGATTGAAGATCATCCGGAAATAATGAGAAATGAAGAAATGGCAAATTCTCGGTTGATGTCTCCTACAAAGAAGTT
>WOGO01005858.1:0-12135 GCA_015342085.1 Leptinotarsa defecta
TATCACGAGTATCTAAGACATCACTAAAATTTTGGGTCAATACAATTAAATTTGTTATGGTGGATCTGCTTGACATAAATCCATGTTGTTGCGGAGATATGACATTACGAACTGAGGAATGTACGCGATTGTAGATGACAATTTCGAAAAGTTTCGCAAAGTTCGATAGGATAGGAAGATGATCACTTGGTGATCGAAACACGTGTCCAGGTGTTAAAATAAGGGTTTGGTGTTGGAGTAAAACTCCTGCAATATTCAAAAAACCTTGTATTGTCCAAGAAAATATTGAAGAATGTTTATCTAACTGAATTTGATCTTTCTTCACTTTTTGAATTATTTAGGCAGTGACACTTAATTGAGATGAATTTCTTACCATAACATTCAATATAGAAAGTCTTGAGTTACGAAGAAAACATGCTGGTTTTCTATATAAATGACTGCACAGCAATGGGGATGCTTTGGAGGTGTTATCTCTTATAAATTTCTGTTTGCCTCATTTTAGAACTGGAAGTACAACACTTCAAATTTGTGTAATATCAATTCTAATTCCCCCCTGTAATAACATTTTGAAAATGCGACTCCGTTTTTCATGGAGAATTTTAAATTTCTGGAATAGTTTTTTCATCATTTATTATTCTTCATTAAATTTTTCTTCTTTTTCTCAAATTGTTAATTATAAGGACCTATATTACTTTTTAAACATACTCGACTGACCCTGTAAATGGTTTTCAACTGTTGAGTAATAAAGGCTATTATTATTATTATTAGGCTGCATATTTTTCAATACAAAACGAATTCTCCAGTTCAACAGTGGAATGCGTTCGGTCATTAACTTCAGTATCTTCGGTACGTTAAATGTTTGTTCCGAAATGAATACGATTTATGGATCCCCATTCAATTTTAAACAAGAGAGCTCTCTTAATTTTTTTTCTGAGACGCACCATTAAACCCGAAAACTAGCTTGCGGCAGATTTTACGAGATTTACAAAATAGTACATCTAAAATACGTACATGTTTGAAAAAACAAAAAGGAAATATTCACAAAAAATAGCATGGAAGAACGCAGAATTTTTAAATTTCAGCTAGACGGTGCCTTTATTCACAATGAGATTGCTATGAGGCAATATTGTGATAAAAATTACAAGGAAGATGGATTGGAAGGAACCGATCCTTTTATTTGTTGGCCCCCTCGATCACCAGACCTGACACCATTAGTTATTTTCTGTGGAGATATTTGAAAGCAAGTGTTTATAGAAATAGACCACGAAATTTGAAAGAATCGAGTGAGAAGATAAGGCAAAAGTATGGTGAAATAACACCAGGCCAATTGAGGCAGACCCGACAGAATTTGAGACGACGAGAATATATTGAAAACTCAAATATATTAAAAAACTGTTCCATTTGTCATTTAATTTATTTCTGTTGTTGGTTAATTTCCAGAAACCAAAAACACGTTTTCAGCTTTTGATTTGTTGATTTTAATGGAACTAGAGACAACTCCATGAATCGATTACAACATATGTAACTTGTATGTGAGTAAGTAAGTAAGTACTTCATTTAACCATTTTATATACAGTTGCATATTTGTAATAAGTCACAAAAGTGTGTTCATTGGATAAAAACATTAAATAGATATAAAACTGAACATATACCACAATAGAATATAAACAGAATATACATATAAGAGTAAATAATTCAAACATAATGTCTCAGTGAGCATAAATCAAATTATTCCACCTTGTTTCACCTTTTCTTCATATTCATCTAGTGTATAAAAAAAATTTCAATTAAAAAAAGTTTGATAATTTTTTTGAAACAGAACATGTTGGCCTTTTTTAGATCATCTGGAAGGATATTATATAAGCTAAAATTCAAAGAATTATTTGCCGATTTGGTAAGTCTATATCTGGGTATTCTGATATTATATGCTCCTCTAGTATTATGTTGATGAAAATCAGACTGTGTAACTAAGTTTGGTAGATTCTTATGGATCTCCACAAGAGTACTTAAAATGAATAAGCAAGGAAGGGTCATGTTCTTCAACTTTTTGAACAGTGGTCGGGCAGTCTCTCTATACTTGGCATTAGCCAAGATCCTTATAGCTTTTTTTGTTGTCGAAATACACTACATGCATGCCCAAAGCAATGTTCCATAATTAAGTCGTCGTAAGTTGAAAAGTGAGCTGGACAGTTTCAAGTTCAACTGCCTAATATAATTTGACCAACTGAGTCTTTCATCCAAAATAAATCGTAGCAGTTTTATATTATTTTCCACTAGTAGAGATGTATCAGTGGTAAGTATTAAGTTCTGTGATTTATCAGCATTGTTTAGTTTCAGCCTGTTTGCGGTGAACCACCTTTCGGCTTTCCCCTTGGCATCTGCAGCTAGAGAGATCAGGGAGCTGTAATTTTTATATGAATTTATCAGTGTTGTGTCATCAACAAATAGAACACTTGCATATGGAGATAAGAATGGACTAAGGTCATTAATATATATGATGACCAACAGTGGGCCCAATACGGAACCCTATGGAACACCAAATTTTACATCCCTAAAACTGGACAAACTGTTGTTATAAAATACTGCTTGAGATCGATTAGATGAATATGACTCAAGAACATCAGGACAGGTGGAGTTTTTTTATAAAGCGATGGCCTCTTCAACATCAACTGTTTAACAGATTTCATGAAAAATGAGGAAGAAGGTGCTGGAAAATTTTTGAAATTTAATAATTCTAAGTCTGACGCAGAAGGTAGGGACTTAATGATATTTTCCGCCACATTAATGAAGGAATCGATGAAATCCTCCGCACACAAGTCATTTGTTAAATTATCATTTTTTATTTTTACCGAATTTCTTTCGTGATTGATTGAACACCAACTAGCTATTGTTTTATTTTCAGCTTCTAGAATATACTTATTATACGCAAGTTTCTTGGCAAGAATTAGATTTGTTTCGTAATCTTTTTTGAAATCTTTATAAACCCTTAAGTTCGTCGGGTCTTTGGTTGAATCACCTATAGTTTTTATACCCATTAATATATTTATCTGCGACCTTAGTTCACTGGTGAACCAGACTACAGGTTGTGTTTTCTTTTTTGTCTAAGTACTTTTTAGTTTCAAAGACAGTGTCCGTTTTATGTGCCTGAGGGTGTCAGTTTTAGGAACTTCACTCAGATGACCATGTCCGACTTAGGTTCATAGTTGATGAAGAGATATTCTATTAAAAAAAAACCTTGTATATCTGATGCTGGTTTCTTTATAGAAATGACTGAAATAAAGACTGCCAAAATCGAATCTCAATTATTCCTATCGTTGTTATAAAAATGGAAATTTTTACAGGATGAGTAAATCAAAACTGCTCTTAAC
Source organism: Leptinotarsa defecta (assembly GCA_015342085.1). Lineage (NCBI taxonomy): Eukaryota > Metazoa > Arthropoda > Insecta > Coleoptera > Chrysomelidae > Leptinotarsa > Leptinotarsa defecta. The sequence continues at coordinate 3,369 of WOGO01005858.1, forward strand.
GTGTCAGAGTTTGGTACTTTTACCTTAAATGAATAAAAATATCGAAGTCATTTCCTGTAGCCACGCCACTGTTGAAGTTGGAAATTATTTAGTGAAAAATATAAACTTCTCTTGTATATTTACAATATTCGCATATCATTAAGGAACACCCTGTATGTGCTGTTGTCAGAAATTTCATCTTAGCTTATAATAAAGGTACTTACTATTACTCTAGCACAATCTTCTACGTCTTGCTCCTTCCAGCCCTTCCTCAACTGAGAGTGAAGTAAAATTTCCTGCCATCTTCCCCACCCGAAAGTGAGCAAACCCCTTTCCACCATGAAGCACTCCCTTCTGGCCCAGCTTCCGTAAACAATGTCTCCCCTGGGTTCACCTTCTCTGGGTATGTAATCGTCAGGCCTGTACTTCCTCCTTCTCAGCTTATTCTTTTTACTTCTCATGCCCATTCCGAGACCTTCATTGTCAGGATCGGAGTCTGAGGAACTTTCCAGCTCAGACATGTCGATAGCACTCTCATCGTGACCGTAACGTTTGATCTGGGTTCGCCGCCTTGGTTCAGATATAACCAAGTCTTCACTTTCATCCTTTTCCGTCGTGTCAATTTCAGCTTTTTTAGCCCACTTGTTCCAGAAATCTGGATCATCAATCGCGATGTCAGATCTGTTAGCACTGGATGCAAAGCTGGCTTTGGAGAACGTGGAGCCCTTCTCGGATTCCATGGTAATGACTTGAGTTCTTCTCGCGAGAATAACGTCTATATCCTCTTCGCAGAAATTATCTCCGTCCTCTTCTTCTAACAGAGCGCCGTAAGCTCCCTTTTTCAACAAGTCTTCAATCTCTTTTTTACTCAATTGCCTAGTTCCGGTTTCCTTTCCACCCTGAGTGGTATTCATGCTCTGCAATATCGCTTTATCCAGACCCAACTTCAAAGAGGCCTTGTCAAACATTTCCCTCTCGTAAGTATTTCTACATAATAGTCGGTATATTTTCACCATTTTCATTTGACCTATTCGATGGCATCTAGCTTGAGCCTGCAGGTCATTTTGAGGATTCCAATCACTATCATATATGATGACTGTATCGGCGGCTGTCAAGTTGATTCCTAACCCTCCTGCTTTAGTACATAACAAGAAAACAAATCTATCCGAGTCAGGTCTGGAAAATCTGTCGATTGCCGCTTGTCTCAAGTTACCCCTGATTCTTCCGTCGATGCGCTCGAACGGATACTTCCTGTACATCAAGTAGTCCTCTAATATATCCAGACATTTAACCATCTGACTGAAAATTAGAACTCGATGTCCATTCGCTTTCAACTTAGGTAGCAACTTATCTATTAGAACCATTTTACCACTGGAGTGTATCAAAGACTTGTAGTAAGTATCTGGATCTTCACCGTGCTGATTTTTAAAATCATAACATATTTGGTCTTCTGCGCCGTTCAGCAAATAAGGATGAATGCAACATTTCCTCAGCTCCATCATGGTATTCATTAGATTAGGAATATTCGAATACGTTGTGCCTTTCGTGAGAAACGAAAAGTTTCTTTCTAAGATACCACGGTAGTATTTCTTTTGAATGTTGGTAAGCTCTACTTCAACCACAGTCTCTTCTTTGGGAGCAAGTGACTTTTCTACATCTTCCTTCAATCTTCTCAGCATCATCGGTTTCAATAAGCACTGTAATTTCTGTACTTCTTGTTCGGTTTTCAAAGCGCCAAATTCCTGAAGGAAAGCTTCGGAATTTGTGAACTGTGTCGGTTCCAGGAAATTCAGCAAAGAAAACAGCTCGTTTACATTATTTTGTAAGGGCGTGCCAGACAGCAACACTCTGTGTTCGATAGATAATTGTCTGAGTCCTTCCAGCAATTTGCAGTTTCGATTTTTCAATCTGTGTGCCTCATCTATGACACATATTCTCCAGTTGAAGCCCTTTAGGTCCGCAAAGTCTGTAACGATGACTTCAAAAGTGGTAATGACGATATTGAATTTTGTTATATCCTTAATAAATTGACCTTTGTCATTTTTGTAGTACATTTCATATTCCTGAATCATATTTCGACTGGTAGCTGAACCGTGATACACTATCACGTTCATTTCTGTCCAACTCTCAATTTCTCTCTGCCAATTTGGAATCGTTGAAAGTGGAGCTATAACTAAGAACGGTCCTCGAATGCCGAATTCCCACACAGAATTAAGGAAAGTCAAGCTTTGAATGGTTTTTCCTAAGCCCATTTCATCTGCCAATATACAATTTCTACTGTTGAACCAAGAAAACAGCAACCAATTCAAACCTTCAAGTTGATATTCCCTTAAACTGTTGCCACCCTTATAAACTGGAGATTTTTCTAATTTCGTCCAAAGCTCGGGAGTCGGTCGTTTTTTAGTTTTCCAAGTATCTTTCGGCGGTACTTTGTTGAACTTTTTGAATTGTTCAATTTTCAATGGATCTACATCTTCTTCGAGTTCCCAGGTGCAATCCTCATATTGTAAAGCTCGCCATTTCACTAAATAGTGTCTTACAGTTTCTCCTGTTGTTGCATCAGTGTGCTCTGATAAATCCAACACCCTGTCAACTTCCACATAATCTGGATTGAACGGTTCCTCTTCCAAATTTTCAAAGATATTCAACTGCAGAGCTTGTTTCTGTTTAAATCGTTTAATTTTGTTAGCTATGCGTTTGTCGCCTTTGTAAAGCTCATCTTCAGTCTTCCATTCACAATGAAGATATGAAAAGTTTCTATACTTGACATAATATTCCTCCACATCCACCAATTCAGTTTCATCTTCAAGTGACTTTGTGGTATCAAACTTCAATTTCTCTCTCAGTCTTGCCTTTCTCTCTTCTTCGTCCTCCGATAAGTCTGCATCTCCTTTCTCTTCATCTTTCAAATCGTGCATCTTCAATTCCTTCTTCATTTTCCGTTTGGTCATTCTCGCACACAATACATACTGAACGACCATAGAATCTTCTTCTGCAGTATTAACATACACGTAATTCATCTGACTTTTGGGATCAATTGTTGAAGATGTACTTTCTTCTTGAGCAACGGAGGGTGACGTTTCAGGTGGATTAGTAATGGCAACAGGTGTTGTAATGATCGGAGTGGTAGGAACTGGAGGTTTCCTACTTCGAGTTGGTGTAGCAGGGGCGTCATCATCAGAAAATCTGAGCATAACATCATCAATGTACTTTTTCCTCTGCGTGTTTCTTGCTGATCGACGCTTCGATGAATTCTCAGCATCATCAGGTGGAGAAGGAGGAGGCGTTGAAACCATGTCTTCATTTTCAGGATCCGACTCTGGTATGATGGTTCCTCGGCGCCTACGCCCTTGGCCAGCGCTTCTTCTTGTTCGAGTTTTAGTGGAAATAACTTTTTTCTGTTGTTGATGTCTAGGCTTTCTACTTCTTTTAGGAAGCTCTCCTATTTCTGGACTAGGCTGATCTTCGAAATTATACTCGTCCTTCTTGTTTTCTTCAACTGTTTCTGAAAGTGCTGTTCCTTCGGCGGTAGTTTGAGAATCAGCCTGCATTTCCTCTGGTTTTTCTTGTGGCCTTTCTGAAACTTGTTCTGGAACGACTTCTGAGCTCTCTGGTTGAACGTTTGATTCAGGGTTTTCAAGTTTCTCCTCAACCGGAGTCGCTGCCTCAGCTTCAGCCTCTGCCTCAACGTTTTCGGTTGGCGGATTTTCGGTTATGGTCATAGACATGTCTTCTATGCTCTCCGCTGATTTGTTGAAAGACTCATCTGTGGCACTTTCTTCAGACTCGCCAGGTTTCTTTTTCCTAACATACTTTCTTTTGATTTTAGGTTCTTTTGGTTCACGTTTCTTCCTTTCTTTTGGAACTTTTGTTTCTTTGGGGGAGTTCGGATCCTTCAGTTCTTTTGGCTTATTTGGTCCCCGGGGTTTCCTCCCTTTCTTTTTTTTCTCAGGTTCACCTGTTAATGGATCTATTCCTACTTCACTGAAGTCAGACATTTCACTAGATGGTATACTCAGTCCAGCGCCTGGAGTTACGAAATCTTCAGAAACTGGCAGCTGTTGAGGTGGAGGTAAACCCAAAGGCATCATTGGGTTCATAGAAGATATTTGAATAGGAGATGCAATCTTTTCACCTTTCTTTGCCCGGGGTTTTCTAGGCTTCGGGGGGCCTTTGCCTCTACCTCTTCCAGTAGTACTGGTGACTTGCGGGCTGTCTATCATAGGAGTTGTAAATAAGGGGCTTAGAAGAATGCACTGGGGACCTCCATTGCATTGCTCACTTGCCTCATGTTGACTCAAAATATTTAATCTTTCTTGAAGATACCCTATCTTTTCCTGATGTTCTTGCCCTGGAGGCATGCAATACAATTCTTGCAATTGCTGTTGCAATGCAGCTCTCTCTTGGTGGTGACTAATGGGCGTTTGGTAGCCTGACATTTCTTGTCCGGGTATCATCCCGGTCATTGTACCCATCAATCCTGGGTGTCCACCAAGTCCCAAAGGCATTCCAGTGTGTCCCAAAGATAATCCATGTGGAGGCATTCCAGGGGTCATGCCTCTATTTGTATTTAGGGGCATCCCATTTGGACCAATCATCTGACTGTTTGGGTCAAACATAACCCCTCCTGGTTTACTAGTGGGTGGCATTGAACCAAGCGCACTGTGTGATGATGACAGGCCAGGATTGTGCAATTGTCCATGTGGAATCAGACTAGCTTGTGAAAGTGATCCCTGCTGCTGTGCCAGAGGCGTAGCCGGCGGTGTTAGAATTTTTTGACCTTGCATGTTCTGTGTTCCAGTGTTCATAGAAATATTTGTCTGTATCGGAGGCGATTGAATACTTTGAACGTTACTTTGACTTGTCAGATTACTTTGTCCAGGCAAAGGACAAATATTTTGGTTAGCGATTGAAGAAATGTTCTGTGAACCCAAGTTCTGAAGATGTGACGGCATACTGGTCTGACCAGACAGTGATGGAACATTATTAGATGCAGATACCGAAGGGAAATTTTGATTTGAATTGGACATATTTGGACTGCAGATACTCGACAGAGTAGTAATTTGATTTTGGCTTGGAAAACATGGAACATTACTCTGACTAGTCATGTGATGGCTGTTTTGACCGGGTATATTACTGTGTCCTGACGTATTTGTCCCGAGTAATAATGTATTTGTCATGCTCTGCATTGTTATTGGACTAGTTATTCTAGACAAACTGCTCTGACTAGAAATATTTTGGTTAGGCAAACTAGTCATAACATTTTGCATTGATGTAATAACAGGTGGTGGACTTGCTATACTGTTTCTGTTGGTGGGGGAACTTACCCCCGAACATTGATTCTGCTGTCCTATTCCTAGATTAGACTGTTGAAGACTTTGTTTACTTTGGTTTTGTATACTGCTCAGATGTTGTGATATATTAGGCAACATTTGAGAAGTTGGAATTTGACTTGGTGTCATATTATGACCGAGAGAAATTGGTGAAAGCCTATTAGAGCTCATTAGCATTGAATGAGATTGAGTTGGTGATGGTGTGGAAACAAGTTGGTTCATACTATATGAATTGGTGCGGTTATCTTTCTGGACGTTTGACATTGCCGAAGACAAAGGTATTGAAGTCTGGCTGAGAGACGTAGGTGACTGTAATCTGGGCGAAGGTATTCTAGGCGACTGTTGTCTAGGTGAGTGTATCGAACTATGGTCCGACTTATTAGATTCTGCTAATGATTCTTGGGAAACTGAGTTATCTTGACTGAACATTGAGACATTGGACTGAGCCAGATCGTCTATTTTAGTCGTTTTGGGACTTGCAGGTTGGCTAGGGTAACCTGTCATGCTAGAAACGCAATTAAAGTCAGTGAAATTATTCGTTGTGCTACTCTGACTTGGAGTCTGCTGTTGTGATGTAGAGCTGGTATTGCTCAACTCATCAATTTGCTTCACAGAGTCACTGTTAGAGGGAAGACTGGTTTCCTGAATGTTGTTGATATTGTCATCAGTAGTAGATGTAGGAGTCGGAGTTGGCGGATGGGATGATGCTGTTGGTGTTGAAGTGGGTATGTTCATTTCAGTATTTGTTGTACTGCTGGGCATTTTATCAGGTAAGCTGGTCGTTGGTGACTGTACGGATGAAAATTCGCTTTGACTCACTGGTATACTCTGAGGAATGGACGATTCCTTTTCTCTCACCAACATATCTGGTAATGCATTAGGTTTATTAATATCATTTCTCAATTCGTCATTGCCAAAACCAACATTTAAACTTGGCGTTACTGGCATTTGTGTGTTTGATAAACTTGAAGGGGGTAAAGACTGTGTTGGTGGTATTGACTGATTTGTTGGTACAGGATTTTGCTCCATCAAACCCATAGGCCCATTTAAGCTGCTAGACATATGTGAAGATTGCCTTGGCTGAACAGGAGGCCATTGATGTTCAGGCATAGGGTTTCTCAAGCCCATAGCGGGGCTTAGGGGATTTTGCTGTCCAGGAGGACCTAAGGTATTCCTTGCCTGATAGGATGGGTACTCGGTGGAATTAGTACTCGAAGGAGGCATAACCATTTGCTCAAGAGCTTGCAGAGTACTTTGTTGTGAGTAAGGGGGCATTGGCGCAGGTGAAGGAGCAGTAACCTTCGGAGTTAAACTATTAGCAGGTCTAGGACTCAGCGTAGTTTGTTGCATCGCAGGAGGAAGTGGAGACATATTTGGTTTGGCTGGCGACATCACTGGACGTGGAGACATTTGAGAAGCAGGCGGTGGTCGAGGAGACATCTGTGGTCTTGGCGACATTTGCGGTGACAATTGAGGGAAAGACGCCCGGTATTGCGGACTCACGTTTCCCATCGGCATTGCTGAATGCTTGGCCTGAAATTGCTGCGGGCTAGGTGGAACTTCCATAGCTCTCTGCATCGACTGCATGCTCTGATGACTCTGAGTGTAGCTGATAGAACTTGGATGCCCCATGGGATTGGGGGTTTGTTGTGGTTGTGGAGTCGTGTGACTTTGTGCTGGCGCATGTCCTACTGGGTGGGGCGTCTGAGTCATGTGTGTTGCTGAAGGTCCTGTGTGAGCCAAACTTTGACTGTGACCCATTTGAGTATATTGTTGTGTTTGTGAGACGGCTGCCATGTCCATCTGGTGGTGTGATTGTGGGTATTGGTGGTGGTGTGGCAGTCTCTGGTGCATGTATCCTGTGTAGCTTTGACTTGAAGCTGTTGAAGGGTAGCTAGAAGTAGCTTGAGGGTAGTGCGGTGTATGTCTTTGCTGTATTTGATAAGTTGCCTGATGAGACTGTTGCATCATGGGATGTTGTGCAGTAGGAAACTGTTGTTTAGGTTCTTGCTGATGAGGATAGGTACTCATTGGTTGCTGACGATACTGGCTCATCTGGCTATATCTGTGCATCCCAGGATATCCTGCTACAGCTGCGGCGGCGGCAGCAGCATGTTGGCCCCAACCAGCAGCGACTGCTGCTTGCATATTTGTTGGTTCTCCCATGCCGCTCACCTATACAGTTGATTGAAATGTGACATGTAAACGATTTACAAACTTTTCATAAACATATTAATTATATTTGTAGTACTTGTGAATGTTTGCAACTCAATTAGATATCAGTAAACAAGTAATAATGAGTAGTTTCAGTTGACAGGTGCGACTCATAGATAAAGTATCCAAATTATACTACGTAAAGTAAATATTAGATAAGATGCATGCTGTTTTTTGTGAAATATAATCAAAATTAGTAGATTCATTGATAAAGAAAAATGATTATTCAAATATTGGACAACAAATAACAAAAACATCATGGTTTAGACTTTCACGGCTGAGGTTTTCAGTGTCATTTCTTTTCGAGTTTGGAAGCCGTGGATTTTTGGAATTTCTTCCTGACGTTTCGCTGGCGCGGGTGGCTAGCTTCTTCAGAGGTTTAACCATCATGGCTTGCTGTCCGATGACTACCTTTTAGCCATCGTAAAGCGTATTTATGCCTTGTCAGGTAATCAGCTGTATTTGTACCTACATTTGTACCTGTACTCGTTCCTGCACTTGAACATCAACAATCTTGCTGCCTGTTGTCCTGTTCGTTATTTTCGAATTCCTTAAAATGGGGTTGAACCTCTGAAGAAGCTAGCAAAACGTCAGGAAGAAATTCCAAAAATCCACGGCTTTCAAACTCGAAAAGAAATGACACCGAAAAAAATAGTGATACATATTGAAAATAACAGTTTATATCTATCTCAAAAATATTTGGAAGGTATATCCTGCTCATCTACTGAATTGTTCTAGTTTGAAGAAGTGAAATGTACATGTTCCTAATGAGAACTATATATTTGGAATAATATGTCGCTGAATATGAAAATTCACCAAACCTTAACAATGTTAAAAACCTTGAAATTAAAAAAAACTTTTTTTTCCACCTATGCTCATAACTGAAAGGAGGACGAAATCACAAACCTACTACTTGACGCCTTCCTGAAACACATCAATGGCGTGAGACCTTCCATCACTTTCACAATGGAGAAGGAAATCAACAACGCATTGCCATTCTTAGACGTTTTGGTGAAGAGGACCGACACTAAGTGGGAAACATCTGTATACCGAAAACCCACTCATACGGGACAGTATCTGAACCACGAATCCAACCACCATCAATCGACAAAAAGAGGAATCATCAAGACTCTATTAGACCGTGCTTTTGGGCTCTGTAATACAAAGGAAGGTCTCGAGAAGGAACTAGACATCATCAAAAATGATCTTCAGCGGAATGGATACTCCAAAGCGATGGTAGA
>WOGO01005859.1:0-12135 GCA_015342085.1 Leptinotarsa defecta
CCTTCTCTGGGATTATTTGAAGACAATGGTATACAAAACTCCCCCGCAGGACATTCAGGATCTAAGACACAGGATTACTGACACATGCACAAATTATTAACGAAACATTTACAAAAGTCCGACAGGAATTCGAGAATAGATTGTACTTTTGCTTAGCTACCAGTGGTGCTACCTAATAAAGTAAGGTACATTTATTTAATTGCAATAGCTATTATTTTTTTTGCCCTATTTTGCGAGAACGGCTCAACTAATTTCAGTTTTCTAAACGGGGTTTAGTGGGAATTTTTAAGATCTTTAAAATGATGTGTTACAAGATAGGGGGTGCCATTTAAAATTATTAAGTGAGGGTAGCTAGGGGTAAGGGGTTTAAACCTAAAATACCACTGGCACTGGTTTTGAACTACCCCCTCGATACCTGAACTGACGTGTTTTTTTACTACGGCAAATTCTCCTTGCTAAACGAAGTACTAGGGGTGGGAAGCTTTGAAATGAAGGCACTGTATACGAATACACATAAATAAAAAAATATATAAACCATTACAGATAATAAATAAATACATCTTTACAGATATGTAAGCATCTGAAATACTAAAAGTTAAAATACATCATCGTAATATTCTTTTAAGTCATAATAGGCTTTTTGTAGAAGTACTCCTTCAACTAATTTTCTGAATTAAAAAAAAATTAGTTATTGCCCTTTAGCACATGGAAGGTGGTTGTATAAATAGTTTTTTTTAATTAACTTTTCTGAACTTATTATATTTCTTTTAGTATCGCAAAGGAGAGGGTATAATGGCTAAAGGGCTATATACTTCTATTTTTCATTTCTTCAATTAGTATGAGTTTTCCACTTTTAACTTATAATTAGAAAAAAACTTGCAATAAGGAAGGAAAACATACAAAGTAATATGTTATTGGATCAACCTGGTTGGTGGAACATGCTTCACAAGAAGTATTACAGTTCTAGGTATTAAAGAATTGTTTTTGTTGAATTGATTGTCTTTCAATAGAAATATTTTGTAGAATGATTCCATTCATTAGCAGTTTCCGCAAAACATCAAATTTCAGTTGCAAGTTGTCTTTCCCAATATTTATCAGATCATTTTTAAAAAGCGCACAGTAATGAACGAATAATTTCAATGGTGAATGGTGTGCTAACATTTTAGACAGCAATAAATTAAAGAAAAAGGCTGGCAATGAAAATTTCCCATACAATTTGTTTTATATCTTGCAACCCCAAATTAATACACCATTTGAAAAAATGAAAAAATATTCAATCCCCAAAATCTCTATAGAAATATTTTGTAGCCAAAAACTGGAATATACTCTCAAGTCTATATCAATGGGAATGAATGAAGGGAGACATACTGCATGCTTCAACATGGCCACTTTGATATACAATTTGATGTGTTTCGCAGTTTATGCATACATATATTTACAGACTTTGAGAGTGGACTGTTTTCATTTGTCTCAACAATGAAAAACCTGAGTTTTGGAAATGATGATTTATGGATGAAAAGACTCCAAAATGCCACATTTTGAAATAATTTTAAATTGATTTCAATTATAAAAGTGAATTTGAAGAGTAAACGTACTGAAAAAAAAAACATTATTTGATAATAGACGCAATCATTTTTCAAGTAGGTAATTGAAAACTCTTTCAACAGAATTTTTACTTTTTTCAATCATTTCCTCAAACGAAAAGTGGAATTAGAAAAGTTCACAAAAAATTTACCTGTAGTATATTTGGCAAGAATTAAAAGCAAAACTAGCTGCAAAGGAATCAGCGGTATCGCCACCAAACCTAACCTTTCTTTTGGAATTCCACCTTCTACTAATTTAAGACCCATAACGCTGTCAGTAATATTTTTCAGACAGCTACTTCTTAAAAATGTTGAAATTTAAAATCCAATCATTCGATAGAATGCTGGTACAAGCTGAATACATACTGTATATACATTTATACTTATATTTTGAAAATAAAAGTTAAAAATATAAACCTTACATGTTCACATCGAACTCCAATAAAAAAATGTTCTCTTTACCAATTTTTGTAATAACCCTCATGTTAGTAATTCATAATTATATTTTTCGTTATGATTCATTTAAAAAAATATGTTCCACGTTCTTATATCTACCATAGCTTACTTGAAATCCGCAAGAAAAGTAACTAGTTCTACAGAAAGTCTGATTATCATAACTATCCGATGTGACTGAGGAATGTAGAGATGTCAACGTTTTAGATTAAGTAGATCAAAGAAGAGTTCGTTAGACCTTGGACTGTACAATAAACTGCTCGAGTGTTTGAAAGTTCTTCCACTTCATACCTTCATAATCGAAATGAAAACTTTTTTCTGAAGTCACTGTATGTGATGGAATTGGCCGATACTTAATGAAAATCCATCACGTATTCACATACGAAGTCACTGTTTCTACTCCTTCGAAGAATACTATCTGTAAAATTTGGCTGAGAGTCTGGATAGGTTGAATGAATCAAACTGACCTTAATACCAGTAATTTTTTCTTTTCATCTATTTTCAAATCTATCTATCTATGGTATATCATACTTGTTTTCAAGTTCTATTCTGCTTATATTTATATTTTATCTTTATTACACACTAGTTTTGGAGTTACTATAATTGTGCAGGAATGCATGAAAAATAATCAATCGAATATATCTATCTAATGTAGGCTCAAGTGGAGGCACATTGAGTATTGTTCCTAGTGATGTGTTTGCTGTTGGTGGTGTACTGGCCTTGGTTTTGAATATGATGGTAATGTGCATCACCTCTCTTGATGAGACTACCAATTTTCTCATTTTCAATGATCCTGATTTTATGGTGATGTATACTTGCGATCTGTTTGCAGCTTTTGAAGTGGATGTTGTGATCTGTATCAAGGTGGTGTTTGTATAGGGCTGAGGTTATTTGTTTTTGTGAAGTAAGAGTTTGTGTTCCTCTAATCTGACTGAGTACTACCTATTTGTTGGGCCGACGTATTCTCCTCTGCAATCTTAATAAGCAATCTTATATATGACTTGATTTTCTAGATTGACTTTGTCTTTTGGATTGTTTGAGGAATTTTTGATGGTTCTCATAAGTTTATATGTTGTTTTTATGTTGTGTAATTTTAGAATTCTCCCTATTTTATCTTCTGACGTAGGGCAGGATGGCTTTAGCTTTTTTTGTGTTTGTTTATTCATTGCTTTCATTCTTTCTCTGCTGTGTTGCTTAGTAAATCGAATGATTTTTATATCTACTATGCTGAAGAGCTTTCTGTGCGTCTTTCATTTCTTATTCCTTCGTGTCTTGTTTGTTAGGCACTCACAGAGTGTTGGCTATTGCTTGTATTTGTGCTGGATGGTGATGTGAGACTGCATTCAGGTATCCGTTAGTATGTGTTGGTTTTATATAGACTGTGTGCTAAATTCCCCTATTGGGTTTTCTTCTAACTAGTACATCCAAGAAAGGTAACTCGTTATTTCTTTCCATCTCTAGGGCAAAATGAATTTTCTTGTGGAATGGGTTCAGCTATGTCATGAAACAGTAAAGTTCTTCATGTCCATGAGGCCAAATGAATAAAATGTTGCCGAAATATCTCAGCGATAACGACAGCTTTCAACTATTTCCTCATTTTTATACAATGAGAGAAATAATCATAGTATATTTGACAAGATTGTAGTATACTTTATTTAGGAGTATTTTTTTACTATAACTAAATTTTCATCCAGTTTGGAAATGCTCCTTTTCTGCAAAAACATTTACTTTTTCCACTAAAACAAATAAACATTTTTAAAAATATTAAGGATTTCATCGTTCACAAGGAACATTTTTCAGTTCTTCTCAATTTGTATCCTCAAAAGAGAACATTCAATTATATTTCAACTCTATAAATAATTTCCATTTCTAAGAATAGTTTCAGTTCACTGACACTAATATTTTAAAACTGAAGTAATGTGAAATAATTATTTTAGTTTTACTTGTCCTGGAACAGATCTTACCTTGGATGTTAGCAAAATTATTGCTAACGTTTGAACAGATCTTAGCTTCAGGATTTCTTTCAAAGACTTGTAAGCAGTTTTAATGTCCCTGTCATGTTCGTTAATATGACCTAAATTGTGTGGTTCAGTTTCTTTTTTTAACAATGCTACAAGACTTGTAGTAATCAAGAATACCCATCCCCAAAAATACAGGAAACCTTGCAAGGTGACAATTCCTAAAGAAAGAAAAACAATGTTAGAAATTTTTAAGCAGAATAGAAAATATTTAACATTGAAATAAATAGTCAAACTGATAAAAAAAAAATTGTAAATGAAGGTATATTATAAAATGATGAAGAAAAAAGTTAAATTTTGTTTATTATAATATATTGTAATTTTTACGCAGCTCTAGATACATGAATATTTTTTGCAATATTAGTAATTTCACAATTTTCTCTAGTATCATATAGAATAATGCTAATCTAAGTGTACCAGAATATTTTTTTATTTGAAATAAGCAATTCCCAACTCACCTTCTTTTTCAGGAACGGTTCTCAAATACTGATTACAAAAGGTTGATGATTCTAAAGCCATAAACACTACATAGCTCAAAAAATAGCCAGTGGTTTGGCCAACACTGTTACAAGTTGAAGCATGTCCAACATTAGTTTTTTTCAGCATGGTCAGGGCCCAGCCGTCAACTGCAATATCTTGTGTTGCTGCTAAGAAATTCAGAGCAAAAAATAACACTGTTAATATTTCGGTGTTGGGTTGGTTGCCATCATCTCCAAGCCACTTATTGACATGGGAAGAAAGCAGAAGCATGAAGCCTCCTATGAGATACTGGGTTGGAATGAGCCAAGTTTTCCTGCGTCCTATTCTTGAAGAAAATAAGGAATCGACTAGAGGCGCCCATAGAAGCTTTAGACTGAACGGCCAAAATACAAAACTGAATTCTGCCTAAAAATTGAAAAGTCAAAACATTTCATTACATTTATACTAACCCCTTTACCTGCTGCTTATAGCTAACACCTCTATTTTGTAGGATCATAGGAATAGCTGATGACAATCCTAGCGGGATACCTTGGAGAGTGTAAAGGAAGAAAAGAAGTAAAATATTTTTCCCATCTCCTCTAAGTTTACCTTCGGGCAATATTTGGGGTAATTCGCCATTTTCCATTTTTGATGATATATTGTCAACATTTTTGTTCTTTCGTCTCTCTGTTACGTTCATTTTCACTCAATTCAACAAACTGCAAAGAAAAATATTCAGCCACGTCATGTTTAAAATATTCAAATTTGTTGCTAATTAAAAGCCAATAGTATTTTTTCCATAATACTTACAATTAATACTATCATCCAAACTTGTAGCAAAAATTTCAGACGGTAAAAATTATTTTAAATAATTTTATAAGGTAATGAAATTTAAATGTTGATATTTTCACTTACACATTACTGTTGACAATTGTCATTTTGTGACATCCTCAGAGATATAAAAACACGTGTACTAATGTTGCCAACAATTAGGTATTGAAATATTCTTTAAGACCTACCCTAGTTTCTTTCTTTCGGGGGCTCTTTTTTTCGGGGGCTCACTCAAAGTTTTGCATATACTTAGTTCTGCGAACTCTTCATGCGAGCGTTTTCTTAAAACTTATATTCTTAAGTTCATGTTGCGTTCACTTGCAGGTAAAGGTCATAACCAAGATGCATAGGAATACCGTAGTGTAACTTTTACCTGGTACCTGGGAAAAGTGGTAAAAAACATAGAAAGGTTCAATTCTCTTTTATTTATTATCGGACATTCTTTAATCTAAGTTTCATCTGAAACGCAGTTTTTTAAACTATAACTTGAGATTAATCGAGCTGGTCAAATGTGCCTAGTAGAAGCAATGGATATAAACATGAGATCAAGATGTTCAAATTCATATTGGAAATTGAACATCTTGATTTGGACTTTCTTCAGTTTGAATTTTGAATATTGAAAGATTTAACTTTGATGGATTGGAAGAAAATTTAGTGCATATTGTTAGTTCGGAGAAAATTTTGAAACTCCCCCTCAATTCAACAATAATCAATAAACTCCAAATAATGGAACAAAGAGGACTTGAAAATGATTATATTAATATAATCAATAAATGAATATATTCTATATATTATAAAAAAACAATAATGAATGAGAAACTTTTTTATAGAAGAGAAGCAAGTCTCATAAATGATCAATTTATGAAACAAGTTGCAATTTAATTGGCAGGTACATATTTTGAAAAAATTCATTCCTAAATTTGGAGAGAAATATTTTTAGAAGAGATTAGTTTTTGTTTGTATCTGAAAGTAACTATAATGCATGATTTACATATCTTTGTGAAGAGTTTATTTTGAAATCGAATGCTTTTTTCCTTCCTTGGAAGTTTTCCACGTTTTTGTATGAAGATGGAGAAATAGAAAGCCATAACCTTCGTTTCCCAAAATCTGTGAATCAATAGAGGATAACTAAGTCTTAGTCATCTCCTAATGTTGCTAACTTGGTTATATAGCGAAATGCGCAACGGGAGACAGTGATTTTGTTCTGGTGTGGAGAAGTGGTTTATCTAGATTTATTTTACACCGAAAGTTCTAAATTTTACTTTTTGAATATTTTCAGGTTTTGTGAACTGAAGGCGACTTTTCTCCGAAACGTCAGCAGTTCTTTAAATAAAGCTTGATATTGAAATTTCATTTTTGAAATCATACATTTCATTTACAGTCAAAATTCATAAATACGACAAAGGTTCATATTTCGCAACTAGTTTTCGAGGTGAACTTTTCAGTTTGTCTTTTCAGTTTGTCATTTCACTTGAGAGCAGATTCATTATTGATCTAGTTCCGTCATCAGAAAATATGACAGAATCACGGTCAGTTTGTTCCCGTCATAATAATTTCAAAACCTCCACCAATCTGAAAATAACTGTTGATTTTAGAATTTGTATTTACACCAATCAAACTAACTAAAATGTTGGTTATACATTCCAAAACTAACCGCTGTTGTCATATTCATAAAAAATGGTGACATTTGGAACATGGAAATTGATGAACTGAACGTCAACCAAGTTAGCAGCAAATTTTCTACGCCCAGGGTTACTATATAGGTGGTTGATGTGAGGGAACCTGGGGAAAGGGGGAAGGTGAGGTTACTAACGAAGTTTTGACAGCAATTTTAACTATTACTGGAGTTTTATCCCAACACCAAACCATTATTTTAATACCTCGACACGTGTTTCGATCACCAAGTGATCATCTTCAAGATCAGTTTGATCTTCCTGAAATTTTTGAGTGAAACAATGAGAAGAGAGAAAAAAGTGGGATGGGATTTTCTTAGGAGTGTTATATTTTAGAGATTTTTATAACTTCAATTTTTTATGGTTTGATTCATGCTGCAACGGAATGGTGGATCCTACACAACATTTTAATCGTCCACGAAAATGTTAAAATTATTCAATGTCAACATGTATGACTAAAACGTCATAATCTGAAGGAAATGATTCGTTACTTAAAGTTTTAGATAATTTATGAATAAAGAATATTATCAAATGTTGCTGAATGATATTATTTATTGATTGTTTTGAATTTATTATTTCAATTATATTATTATTTTCGATGTATTATTCATGTTGAAATATTCAGTTATACATTTTATGAATAATAAAAAAAATTCAGGGGAAATTTCTAATAATTCTGGGGATTTTAGGGGTTTTCGATTGGGGTTTTAGGGAGATAAATATTTAGCATTTGGGAACACTGCCATGTTTGTCATACGTCATTTTTCATTCTGTGATCAGTTGAATGTCGTTTATCTGTTGAGTTCTTGAATGTTTGATATTTTCAAAAATAATTTAGAAATATTGTAATTATTAAAAGTGATATTTCTGAAATAAGTTCCACTAAAATTTCATTGAAGAAGGTTAATATTTAAACAGATTCTTGTTTTCTTAGAACAAAATGTCGAAAAAGAAAAAATCAATTAACAAACGATCCCTGTCACCTACCAGTTCACCTGAAATGAATGTTAATCTGGAATTAGGTAAGTAAAAATTATAAACAAATATGTACTTTAAGAAATTTGTATTTGTATTTTTAGGAAAACGTTTATTTTCATGTCTTTAACTCGAGTATCATTCTTCCACTAAGCTTTGACAGTATTTGGTAGTCTCCTTTTCAGTAGAGGAGACTGAGAACATGTTTGAATCTGTGGAACTGATCTATCATTACATATTTAAAATATGTAACGCCTATCAAAATGATATGGCGTTTTTAAATGTATGTGCTGGCATAATTTTTTTGAGAAAAAATAATAGGGACAATAATCAAGTCTCTCAGATATATGGTGCAATTTTTGTAATCTAAAATTAAAATCATGAAAAATATTGAAAGTTTTCATGGATGATAAATGAAAATCAAAAGTTTGGTTTCTAAACCAGACACAAGTCTCTAATTATTTGCAATTATTTTCAATCTAATTATAATAGTGACCCTTAGAAAATATATGTTGTGGAGGGCGGTGGCAGTACTGCATACCATCCTATAGCAGTTTATTTTTGTATTGTATAAAGATCAGTTTCATGTCAATTAGTTCAGTGTTGTGGTGTAAACCCAAATGTTTACAGACGTATTGTGAGTCCAAATACTCACAAATGTTGAATTTTTATTGTATAGATCCAATATTCTATATAAAATTGTGTTTTTGTAGTGACTGACAACTGCTCAAGTTATAGTTTTTATTTGACAATCAACTGACTTTTTATCAAAATTCAACATACAAAGGAATGAAATCAAATGAAATTAAATCAACGAAACAAAAGTAATACTAAATATTCATCTTCAACAACATGGCTCATTATAGATTGATGGGGAACTTGACGAAAGAAATTTTGAATTTAATTGATATGATTATATCACTACAATCATCTGTTAAGGTGATGATCAACACTGTATTGCAATACATGCAATAAACTAACTGACTATTGTAAGAAAACAAGTATAGCTGAGGCACCAGTCAATCTAATAATAACACTGATGACTCAACATGACTCAACCTCTGACAGAAGCACCAAACTCCTATCAAGGTTTGAAATAGATGATCACTTCAATATAGCAGACCACTATTATAATCTTCATTCAGTCATTGCTCACTGTGGTTTTGGTGTTGAATCTGGTCATTATTATGAATTGGTCAAAGACGAAATGGACTGGTTTAATTTTGACAATGGTTGTGTTACTAAGTGTTCTGGCAATGTTTTTAATTTATTGGAGCACCCTACATTTTGTTTTACGAAAGAGAACACATTGGCAGATCAAGATCTTCAGATGATGCGGTGCTGCAGGTTTTTTGGGGTTTTCCTGCAGCTGAAAAAGCAAATCCACCAATGAAATCAATGAAGTCGCTCCGAGGCGCCAATTAATTTTTGTTGTTGTTTCCTAATGTTATGATTTGTATTACTTTATTCTTTAATATATTTCTTATATATGTAATTATATTTTGTTGTGAACAATAAACGAATATTTATCTGGAACCAAAACAACAAATTTCTCAATTAAAATGTTGTTTTATTAAAAAAACATGTATTACTGAGTGTATACTTACTTTATTCAGTATAGCAACTTTATATTTTTCAGATATAAAAGCATTACGAGGGAAAAATAAACAACTAACCCAGGCTGTTGCTAAACTTCAACAGGAAAAGGCATTTCATCTATCCCAGATGACAACACTACAAAAAGACTTTTTCACGTTGAACTCCAAATATGTTGTAAGTTACTCTATCAGTAAAATTGAGTATGAGAATATGAAAAAACACCTTTTTGGCTTTCTACTTCTCCATGGAAAATTCGAAAGTTCCAAGCTGCCGAAGAAAAAAAGCAGTAAATAAAGAATCTAAATATCTTTTAATAAACACAGATGTTTCCTTCCATACAAAAAAAAACAACTGGCTCTCCATAAAGAGATATTGAATTATACAGAAACTACTCTTATGAAGAAAACTAATTTAATATTAATATAAAAGCTAAATTTTAATGAAGTGTGAAGAAAGTTGAATGTTACATGTGCTTGAATAAACATATCTTGTGGTCCAAGAAAAAAAAATATGAAGATAAACTTCTAATTTATTTTGACAAATGAGGTTTTTTGGCAATGAATAGTTTTTGAAAGGTATCTAAATTCCAAACTTTACTTGTGACAACACAGGTGAATAGTATAATATTTCAAGTAGATGACTGTTTAGAAAATTTTCTTCAAGATTTTGAATTTTGGAATGAATTTTTCTTTTTGATAGGTTATTCCTAATACTTATTTCTTTGATTTTTTCCAATAATAGTGTGTTGACTCACTGTATTGGAGGTAAACAAATATGTAAATAATAAAATTTTTCATTTAAAATCCATATACAATTATTGTAAAATAACAAATGACATTTTGTGTAGAAAACTTGCATTTGAAACCATCTGATATCTTTAATTTTTTTGAGGGATTTACTGTTTCTTGATGTTTTTTTGGGAATTGATTCTTCCACAATCTGAAGAATAAACAAAAATATACTAATGTGTAATAAAAGGCAAATTGAAAATTCCACTATTAAAAAGTACTGTGTAATATAAATCAATGCAGAGCTCAATTAGTCACTATCTTGTTGTGTTCACAAATTTGTCCTACAAATAAAATAAATGATTGAAAAAATAATATTTTAATATCTATCTTTTTAATAATGGTATCATTTCGGAAAGTGGTTGCATTTCATTCTCAAAATCCAAAAAATTAACTTGTTGAAAGCAATATTTTTTTGACAAAGAATAAAATGTATTGATGTCACATTCCATAGTCTATATGAATATACTTACAAGTTACATGTTTTCTGAGAATTCAATTTAGGTTGAATACCCAAAAAACAGCAGAAAAAACGTTCGATTTATATTTTGATAATTTTTTTCAGTTAAAATTAGTGATATTGATTCGATAAACAATATCAGACAAAAATTTCATTTGGAGCACATGTATTTTTTTCTGAGTTGATCATTTTGTTTACTTGTCATTGAATGTTAATGTTAAATTTTTAAAATAATGTTGTGACTATAAAGGATGAATAATTCATCCTGAACTGCCCGCTTCACGCTTTCAGATTTCCTCTTTTTTTTTATAAGATGATCGAGACGACCCTAATTGAAAATCTGACGAGATTTATGAATTTAATTCATGTTCTCAATAAGAGTAAGTATCATCAGCGGTTTACAGAAAACTAGCAGCATTTGTGAAGTGGTTATGTTTATGAGTACAATCAGTAGCCTAATAATGATTATTGAGAGAACTGTACTGTAAGATATGTCCAATTTTGCTAGAAACACAACTTGTCCAAATATGAGTTTTACTTTTTCATTCAACATCAGAACTGAGACTGATTTATCTAATTCATGAAATAAATTTTCAATTGACTGAAATTGGGTTTGGATTTTTTGTATATCAATTTTCAAAATCTATTTATTACCTTTTGATGCATAAGGTAACTGCATTAGCGTAAAGGGGGTGAAATTATCGTGTTTGTACTGAAATAATGGTATTATTCTGACAACACATGACAAATACATATGACAGCTGACGCTAATGACAAATACACTGAGTAGCCAACATATATAATATATTTGTGCTCCAAATTCAATTCTTTTGTGATGTGGTCTATTCAAATGGCTGGAATCAAACTAGCCCTGTCAGTTCACATTCTTTTACAATGTTACTACAAGCTCATCTACCAAGTTATTACTTTAACTAAGGTAGTTTTCATTTATTCTCCCCTTATCGGTAGATGTGACTGATTTCACAATAGTTCCATATAGATCTACTCTTAATATCGAAAACTAGCTGTCCACACCGGCTTCACACCGATACAATTTAGAGTTGTAATTTCTTTTTCATAGCCCATGACTTTTGATATTCGATTTATGCGGCAAAGTAACGCTGAAAGTGAGCTCCTCAATATAATCGTTTTTACCCTGGTAACAAATCAGCTTTATAAGTAGAGTTTGTTATCATTTTCTGAATCTAAGTACAGTGAACAAGTTTAGGTTAAAAATGTTGTTGCATCTCAAATACTCTTCCTAATAATTATACTTAGACGTACGTATAAAGCATC
>WOGO01005860.1:0-12131 GCA_015342085.1 Leptinotarsa defecta
TCTCTTTTTAATATCGAATTATCTAATATATTGTGGATATTTGAATTTTGTTTGTAATAACTCTCACAATAACTAAAGCTTTTAACTGCCGATCTTAATGCGTTTCTTTCACTTTCGATGAAGATATTTACTGCTCTAGTTCTTGTGAGAGTTGAACAAAAAATACTGTAAATATAAACACTGAACTGAATTTTGCAAAATTTATAACCTTTACCCTTCAACCCTTAAGAAATATTGCAAGCTCAGATATTAATATGTCACAAACAGGATTGGAGCTTCATAACTTCTATTTATTATATGCAACCGCTTTCAATAGCTAGCTGTGCTATCACCTTCTTGGCTCTACTAAAACTGAACGCTTTATCTTCTTGTTTGTTCTTTTAT
This sequence comes from Leptinotarsa defecta, assembly GCA_015342085.1. NCBI lineage: Eukaryota > Metazoa > Arthropoda > Insecta > Coleoptera > Chrysomelidae > Leptinotarsa > Leptinotarsa defecta. Next base: position 385 of record WOGO01005860.1, read on the forward strand.
GCGGTTAGAACGCCTTAGTGAAGGTAAATTTTCCTGTATTTGGGTTACATCAGGTTATATCCTTTGTGTTGGATTTTCTCTAGGTTTACCAGACAAAAGTTAGGTTAAGGCTTTTTTTGTTTTGATGTGAAATATTTTCTGTCGTGTCCACTATATAGACAGTTTCGATCCTGCCTTCTCTAGACTATGTTTTTATAATGGGTTGCGGTTTTTAAAAATTGAATCGTTAGAGAGAAAGGAGTGAAAGCTAAAAAACAAGATACTAGATGGGGTCATTTTCAAGAAGGCAAATAGATTATGGAACGGGTAAAATTACTGCGGATTCAATAAATAATGACTTAGGAATTAATGGTACCAAGGTTGTCAATAAATATTACTGGAGTTTTTTCCCAACACCAAACCGTTATTTTAACACCGCGACACGTGCTTCGGTCACCAAGTGATCATCTTCAAGAGGCAGATCAAACTGTTTGATCTTCCTGTCGCCCCCGGCACGAAGTCTTCTAAATGTTTCATATTATGACAACTCAAATTTTTGTTCTGTCGAAATCGACTCAGTTGCTGTTTTGTTGTAGTTTTGTCCGTTTAGTGGAAACCCGCCTTTACATGTTTATTTCAGTGATATCATTTGATATCCAAGGCTTTCCATTCGTGTAAAGTTTCATTGATATTTCAAGTGGATGTGCAAAAGTACGACATCCTTCAGCAGAAGAATGCTTCACAACTGGTATATAATTATTGACAATTTTAATAATAATAATAATAACACACCATGTAGAAATATTTCATTTGCTGATGTTATCGACTTTTAGTGTTCAACACCCATCTGTAGGCTAACCTAGGAAAGGTCTCATTTTGTCAATAATTTTTTGTTTAAAGTTCACTTGATAGAAATTTTAAATTGAAAAACAGTGCACTTTGTCTCATCTCTCCAAGTACCGTAGTTTTCCCGTAATTATTTATTAAAAATCGAATGGAGCTTTTTTCCATCTTGGTAGTTCTTTTGGGTGAACATTCTTCAAATTTTCTATACCAGACAATGACATATTACATAAATAGTACGAAAGGGAAACTCGTTCGTTACATAGCGATGTCACCTTTACATTAGTTTTTTTTCCTCTTTGATAAGAACTGTATAACCTGCTTTACTATATTCATATAATTTTCTTCCATCCTCATTACACGCCTATGCAATTTGCGGTGCTAAATGTCACTGTTTAGAGCACAATCTCAGAGTTTTGTTACTCTGAGAGTATAATACACTGTTTCAGAAAGTGCATGTGTTGTAGTTTTCGAGTTCTGTGCTGTAATACAGTGGGTGAAGTTTGCAATTCATAATTTGAGGTTAAATTGAAGGCCTCTGACTTGATTAAACCTAACAATTTCCACGTTTCGTATGTTCCGCCACTGCTAAAGATTGTATTGTGGCCTGCCGTTGCCGTAGTGCTAGTGTAGTGATTCCCATCGTGTCAGGTGTCAGTATTCAGTCGTGCAGCAGTCACTGGTTTTCAGTCGGTTAGTTAAAATTACGTAGTTGAGAAAGTAGGAATTAGAACATCGTTCGCGGACGGAAGTTGAGTATAGGTAGTTGAATCGTGAAAATAATGGCTTCGTCACGGAAAAAACAGGACGAGAAGAACTTGAAGACTTTGCGTGAATTAGGTGCCTTTCCCCAAAACAAATACTGTTTCGATTGTAACCAACGCGGGCCTACCTATGTGAATGTTACCATTGGATCCTTTGTGTGTACAAAATGTTCTGGAATGCTGTGAGTACAGTTATTCTTTCAACATATCTTTTCCTGCTCTTGAAAAGGGATAATATCCTAGGTTGAACATACATATTGCCTTATGTGTTACTTTGTATTCTAGAAACTTTTGAAGTCAAATTGTTGTAATTTTTATGCAGTTTTTGTATCATTGGGTTCAAAAGTGCGGAAGATGAACTGACAATTACAATAAAAATAAGCTCCTACATTTTTAAGAATCAAGTTAACCAAAAAATAACTATAGTTTACATTTTGCTTGTACTATCATTTTATATAGTTGAAATTATTTTAATCACCAAGGATTTTGTATTTCACAAGGTATTTCACTTCATAAAGTGTACTAAGTATTTAGTGTAATAATATTTTTACTTCACGTTACTCTCTATTTTTGAGACTTCACAAGACGCTAAGAAAATGTCGAAGAAAGTATTGAAACTCCTGTGAATATAGTGCAGTTTGCCATGACCCCTACACCCCTTGTTTTGAATAATTTCTCTAGAATGTACAAATTTAAACAAACAAATACTACAAAATGAATAATCAGGTGAGTGGTTCAATTGACAGAGGTCAACGTTACCAATTCTGACAGTCTTGATGTTTTGACCATTCATTCAGAACTCTGGACATTGAATGTAGGTAGAGTGTATAATAAATATTATATGTATGTGGCATTCTGGCAATCATGATTTTGATAAAGCTCTCAGGTAAAATCCAGGGTAAAACTTTAGATCATTCCAAAATGAACAAAACATACACAGTTTTTGCACGGAAACCATTGAAGAGTAGGTACTTTTTTTCTTCAACAAAACATCAAAGGGAAACTAGGAACCTACCATCACAAAGATTCTCATTAAGATTATTTTCTAATATAATTCAATAATTGATAGATACTATAGACACACATTCATATAAAAATACTTCTTTATTATGGAAAGTTTGCGCCATAACAATCTAAATTTCAACTCGGAAAAAGCGCGAATATAACCTCTAAAAGGGAATTTATTATTTGTCATGTGTCAAACTGTCAAAAATGAAAAGCGACGTTGCCAAATTACAAAACTAAATCCTAGTTTTACAGGATGTAAAATTTCATGAGTTGACATTTTGTTTTTGATGTGAATAGCATGATTTATGATGCATTAACAAATAATGTGTTCAAGCAGTTTCCTATTTTTGGAGGAAATAAAGGTTTTGGCTTTCTACTTCTCCATCTTCATACAGGAGAGGATCTCCCAAAAAAAGAAAGAAAGCAATCAATTTCAAAATAAACTCTACAAAAATTTGTAGTTCATGCAAAGAAGTGACTGTCAAAAAGAAAGAAGAAGCCCCCGAAATGAATCAGATATCATTCACAGGATTGCTACACAATGTAGTTTAAGAAAGAGGAAAAATTTAACTTACATGGAACACTGTCCTCCTCCTATTGTCATATAAACACTGAATTAGACGAAAGAAAAAGCAACTACTTTTATATAAACTGTTACATATTCGAGACACGTTTTTAGACAGTCCCCATTTATAGAAAAACCATAAAACATGTATTGTTGAACAAAAACCTAATCCTGATATATTAGATGTAGGTGTTTGATTTATATTACTTGGTAAGATACTATAATCAACGTTCTAATTACTTTGGATCCAAAAAGATGATTATCTTCCCTAATGTAATGGGAAGAAGCACCGATTCGTACGTTATGAGATAAAACCATGTTAATCCTTTGCTTGCCCGAAGACTTCTGAGGGTTGTCGATCGTACTGGAACGACAACTGGTTACAGTTCTAGAAGGATAGATAAAAATTAGAAGAATCACTATGGCCACCACATTCACCTGATCTGATCAAGTTTGATTCCAAAAAGTGAGAGACAGACAGTTTGAGCAACCTTTCTTTCGTTAATATCTAATTTCGATGTTGCCATTATAACTATAAATCAATGTTGATTCGAATGCTAATTTTTCACACTCTTCAACGAAGAATTTTTTATGAGTCTGTCACTGACCCCTATATTATCAAATCTTTGACATTTTCACTCATTCACGGCAAAATTTCTGTTGCAATTGTAAATCAAAATGACATTAAAGGCGATTGTTTTCACTGTCTGGTTGTCCTTTGTGACACAATATTGAAAATAACGGCCATTTGATAATCCCAGGAAAATATCTACATATGAATCGTATTCAGGAAGAATAAGAGGCTATTCAGGATTGAGTTGAAAAACAGCTTCAGCTGATACTTTGCCCATTCGTTATAAGGTTTTCTTCAACTCATGTAAATAGATATAAACAAGATATACTTCATCTCTTGTGATGAATAAAGTCGATTATTATTTTAGAAGTGGTGGTAACACTTCTTGAGGAAATGACAGTTTGGCAACATTGCCAAGGATAAATTTTTATGGGACATTTTCAACAATTAATACTTGACAAATGTCAGGGCCGCACTTGTCTAGTAGCAGCACCGCATTTCTACCTGAAAGTAATTTGAAGTGTTAGTCACGTGTTACAAAACGTTGAATTATTTCCAAATTTTCTTGAATTTGACCCAAGTTTAATTAAGTACATCGTGAATTTATTTAAGAAATATATGAAGTGAACTGTAAAGTAAGATAAAAGATAATAATTTGTGATATATCGTATTACTCATCACTAGCCGTGATGAAGGTTAAAAAAACTGCAACTGGATCGTCGAGAAGCTAAAAAAGTTTCGCTGGTATATTGTAATATGACCCTCTCAATTTAATTTGATACTCTCTAAGGAGGTTATCTAAAATTAAGTAGTGCAATTTTGCAATTCCATTTAAAACGGGAAAATACGATTTCACGGAATTTTGCTACTAACTACTGAGTCACGTCAACGAATCATTTATTTTCGGATATTCCACGATTTATTGCTGTTCGGGCATGAAAAAATAGGAAGTGATTATGGATGATATGGTTATAATGCTCATAAGTGTATTTCAAAATCAATTACATAGGCATCAAGTAAAGATCCTGAGTTTACATAGTCGAATGGTTTCTTGTTAATGTTAGTAACGTCATTCCACTGCTACTTTTTTTTGTAAGAGTGAAGATATTTCAAGCCTACAACGAAGTATATATTTTTCGCAATGAACGTTGGTTGTAAAATTCGCTTATAATTCCCCTGTAATTCGCATTGATCAGTCACGCGTATCGCGCTTTCTACCAATTAGTTGAGGTCGAAGTCATCAGCAGATTATCAAAATAGGTATAATACTAATACATGCATGGCGACTGCTGATTTTTCAGGTCTTCCATATTTTAAGTGTGTTATGTGTTCCTTATATCTTACTTTAATAGATCTTTTTGTCTGTCCATAATATTTTGCATCGCAGACCTTACAATTTCGTAAATTCCCGACTTTTCCGAATTCTCGACTTTGTCTTTTAGAATTCCCTAAAGGCTTTGTAATGTATGACTTGTTTTAAAAACCACCTTCATACCTAGTTCCTAAATGAGGCAAATTGTAAAATTAATTTAGGTGTGGTATACCTGTATGTGTGGTAGACCTGTATGGTTTACCTGTATGGTATATCTGTAAAGCATACATAGCATTAGCTTCGCGAAGTTTCTAGTTTAATCTTCCTCTTGAAGATGATCACTTGGTAATTAAAATACGTATCGAGGTGTTAAAACTAACGATTTGGTGTTAGGAAAAACTCCAATTATAATAATTAAAGAATGAACTGTTCATTGGTAGTGAAATTTGGGCTGAAATCGTCTTTACAAAGTTTCAAGGCCTATTGTATCCCAATGAATTTTCTCCTGAGATAGAAATGTGACCTGATTACTCTATAAATATCTTCGTATTATACATTTTGTATATAGGAAAGTTACCTCTGCGTGGATCAGCCTGTTGAACTGAATTGGCACTGTCACTGAAAACGCTAGTGAACTCAATGCTGTTAGCTTATCTAGCATACACCTACGATTTTTTTTATTGGCGAATTTCTTACAGATTATGTGCTCACACTATTGACCCCCACAATAATTTCGTTGTGGTATTATGAGTTTCGTTTCTTAGTTTTGAATATTAATAAACTATCAAAAATACCAACAATCTAGTTGGCAATGACATTTAAAATCGATTTAATTTGGAGAAACAATGAGAGAAGCTCATCAACGAAAGTAAATAATGATTCTTAATTATGAGAATGAATCTCCTGCCATCTATTTGAAGGCGATACAAGCCCTGACAAACTGTAGAGTTATCGGTGAATGAAGTAACGAAGTGAAAAAAAGCGATGTAAAATTTTGATAGGCATATGTGAACGTAGTTGAAGTAATATGATAATGATGATAAGCGTGCAGCCTGTAATTGACAGAATTTTAAAGAGAATCATGAATTATTCCAACGAAAAACCAATTTTCTTTGCTAGGTGTTTGCCTGTATCTAGCAGTAAAAGCTGGATTTAGAAATTTGGAATATATATACAAACAACAGCCGTGATAGTTGTGAAGTCATCTGATATCGATTGAAGTTTTCACTGTGATTTTCAATAACAAGACAAGGTACAGTCATAACCCCTTCAAAGACTGGAGGTCGGCACATAATCTGGTTGTTTCAACAGTCAACTTATTGGTTTCATCTTTGGAATTAAATCTCTAAGCCTTTGCTTTGCTGAAATCGTTATCTTTGTTCGAATACATTATGAGAACCAGAACCTTGTGAAGCCCTTCAAAGGGGCATCCTGTCTCTTTTCATAAATCAGCATTATCCTGAAATCACTTGAATAAAGGTTTGAGTGATTCGTCATTATTTAATTTGTATCTATCGACTAGAACTGCCTTACTTTTTTGCAATTCGTGCCCTCATTCATATTTCATAAATGCTGTAGATATGACTTTCCAATTTCCTTTGGACCATTTCGACTAGATATGCATAAAAATTATTCAATTTGTATTTGAAAATTGATCTGATGTTAGACAAACTCTTGACTTCCGTAAATATATCAATATTTTGAGAAGAACTAAAAAAGTTGAAATGGTGGACCTGAATCGGTTTCGTTCGAAAAATATTAGGATTCATGCCTTCATTAATATGGTGAAGGCGCAAGTTCAAATAATCCAAGGACTCTCGGCGACTTGCCAGACAAAATATGACAGAACTGGATGCAACGTTATAGATAAAAGCTGATGATTCAAAATCAATTCATCAGTTTTCTAATTCTTCTGAATATTATACCATTTATATTTTCTCTTCATATATTGTTCTTAGAGTTTGTGTTTTTTTCATTTCCACCCATTATCTGAGATATTACTGTCCTGTCTATGAAATTGTATTCACTAAATTCAGCAAATCAGTTACCTCGGAACCTGTCTAATATAGAAACTCGATAACATCGAGCGAAAATTTGCCCAATGATGTGTAAAACAAACTAATATAATGCTTACGTTGATACATCGTTGACATCTTTGTCAAAATATCTAATTTATATCTGGTAGACATAAAATTAAAATTGATGATAGTTTTCCTTGATAATCAGTAAATCCATTTTATTCAGTCTGAAAAAGTGCTATGAGATTTTTTTTCAAATAAATTTTTAAATGATGTCAGATAATTTTGGTTCTTTTCGATTATCCCTGGAACTAATCGGAATTTACCGAATTTCGAAACGATATTTACGTAAGCTCTAAAATGGGCATCTTCCTTCTAATTTAAATGAATTTGTTTCTTTCACAGTTTTCGATTTTTCCATGCTAGCCGTTTTCATCTAGACACATAGTATATAAAATTGTACAGCTAAAATGAGTACTGAAGAAAATACATGTTCTAGGTCACACGGTTGTTTTCTTGTGCCCGGTGTATTTTCTGCACCCTGGTGGGTGTAATGACCGCACCTTGCCAAATATCGATTCCAGGACCTCGTTTCAAGGCGCGGGATGATAAATTTCTGCAACCATTATCGAAATAGAGAAAACCTAAAATAATCGGTTGCTGTGGAAATTTCCCACTTTCATTTGAGAAACAGAAAATATTGGAATAAAATTATACAAAATAAGTTTTTCGTTATAAATTCAAGACGACCTGATTTTGAGTGAAAAAAATGAACTCATCACGAACATTACACATGGCGTCATTTACTATATTTGGTTGATTGATGTCATATGTATATTGCATTCATATTGTATAATTTATCTCCTGATAATGCCAACTTGGTTAGTAAGATGTGCGTCAAGAAGAGTGTTGCTATTCCGGTGAGTGGAAGACGTATTTGTGTTGGACAGGTTTTGACAATTTGAATGGCACCTGAAATTCATTCAAACGCATAATGTCCAGTTATAGATAAACAGATACTTAATAGAACATCTGCTCAATAGAAAAAATCATAACACAAAAATGTGTGGAACTTTCTGTTTCAAGAAAGCTCATCAAGTTTCTGATAAGTTGATTTTGCCATTCCAGTAACGTGATTGCGCCAAAACATATCAAGATAATCCATTCTGACGTCCTTCACAAAATTTCAAACCCTATCTTAGTTTCTGTCCTTCCAAGTTTCCAGGTGTCCATTGAAAAGTCTCATTGGCAGCTGATGCACGGGCATTCAAATGGAGAGATGATATGCATACTATTGGATTCATTATCATTATTGAGATTTTCCTGAAATTTCCTCTTGAAATGGGGAGTTGTTATGTCTAGCTATGGGATTCTCCATGAAAGCTTTGCGTTTTCAAATTATCTGGTTTTTTAAAGGCAGGGAAAATTTGCCTCTTCACAGTCTGCGAAGAGAAAAAAGTCCTGATCAACTTTGGTTATCTGAAATGGATTCTATCTTTGGCATGTCCAAATCATATCTTTTGCACAGCTCTTATATATCACGAGGCATATAACCTTTTTCGAAATCAATTAGAGTTCTCGGAATTCCGAAGTGTCTATCTTCTAAACTCGTGCGGTGTTTTTTGTCTGAACAAAATAATTATGTTTTAATTGAAAGGGGTATATTTAAGGAGAGATTAATTTTTGGGGAAAGAAGGTTTTGCATTTTTACGTTTCTATCTTTATACGAAAAAATGTGGGAATCTTTCGAAGGAAGGAATAAAGCAATCAATTGAAAAAAAACTCTATAAAAATGTGTAGATCATGCAAGGAAGTAACTTTTAGACACAAACTGGAAGAGAAAACCATTTCGTAACAGCTATTTTCATATGCACATTGAAGAAGTAGAAGGCCAAAACCTCTCTCCCTCAATATAATCATTTATGAAATGAATATTTATGCTCATCTCGTTGTAGAAAAGTATTTCAGAACTTATTGCCCTCAAGTATATCTGATTCGAAGGCCACTCAAATTGCTTATATCCATCAGGTTTTCTACAATTCTGAACCTGCAATTTCTTCATTGTGTGGCCAGTATTGCATGTAAAACGTGACCGTACAAGTACTATCCTTTTGAATTGATCAAAACTAGTGACAAGAATCATACAATTTTTCGATTGAGACAACATGGAGCTTTATATCTCCAGGTTGTTTTACTTTTCACGGTGCCTGATAGATGTCATAGTTCAATTCAGTCATGTCATAGTTCAATTCAGTTTTTCAGCTGAAATTATAAGGTTTTGCGCCATTCCTAATATTGAATATGTCTTTGCTTGCTATTTGTGCTTGTATTTTCCACAAGATGTAATGTCTGTATATGATATGTATAATAATAACCTGTGAAATAGTATGATCAAATTATTTCTATCGATAATTTTTAGGTTACAAATTTCATGAGATCTGTCTGACTTAATTGTCACAAATTATCATGAAGAATTCCACTCGATTTTTTTCAAATAATTAGGGCAACCTTGTACAGCAACTTGACGAGGTTACTGCAGTTCAACTCCCAGTCGACGCTTTGAATATCTGCAGAATGCAGAACCTGGCGAAATGGGCAGGTAAGTGGGATTGTTGACACAGACGCAGTTATTTTATACGGCAGGATGGAACTAGACTGGATACCGACTTACTTTAGATGGACAGATTAATAAATGACTATTCATTTCGGTATTACACCTTATTGAAATAAACTCTCAATGCTTGCTATTTTGAATCGAAAAAAATGGAAATAATATTATAGTAATAAAAGTAATATTCATTTCAGTTCCATGGCATCAATTCATACTTAATATATTGAATATTACATAATAAATATAAACTCAAAAGTCAATTCAAGTTACGTTATTATAATTAAAAGGAAACACACATATACGTCTACATAAAAATTAAACACGATATCATCAACATCAAATTTCCATCGTCTCGATGTAATGTACCTATATGTTTCAGCTAATAGCGTATCTACTTGAACAAATTGAATTCAAAAGTGCTACCAGTCTTTATTATTTATTCTAGAAGCTTGTTATATATTTTATCTATTAGGCGATTGCATTGATGAAAATCAATAATGATATCAATATCAATAAATGATAATAATTATACAATCTTCACGAACATTTTAATTTCTAGAAACGTTTCGCTAATACAGTAGCTTCCTCGGCAAAAATGAATCATTCACCTCTACCGCCTCCATTTCGAATAAAACAGGTAGAGGAACTTTCAGTACTGTTTCATATTTGTTATTATCTGATATAAACCAATTTGAATTATAAACTTAATTTTTTTTTAATACGGACCTCTAGTTTTTTTCATCGATTTATGTAGATACTGTTGTACATGTGTTACTCGACATTTTTCTCACATTCACTGTATGGTCATACAGTTCCTGGTCAGACCGATACCTTTTGGATGTGAAACTTAAAGCTATACATGAATTCGACATATTCGACATCAAACATGAGAAAAAAATCAATGTCAAAAGAGTCCTAACCATCTAAGTTGTTCACTATATCTCATTAAATATCAAAATTGCCTGAATACTACTGGAATTTTTTCCCAACACCAAACCGTTATGTTAACACCTCGACACGTGTTTTGATCACAAAGTAGTCATCTTCAAGAGGAAGATCAAACTAGATATACTTATAATGATATCATTATTTATACCATAGATACCTCTTCTGGGTACCTGCGTCTCAAGTATTACAAATTAATAGTCAGGTAAATCTAATAGTTAAAATATTATTTCAACAAGCTATATATTGCTCTACCATCGTTATTCATAATATCATTATGTTACTAAACTTCTTCTAGTGAGTAGGGGATTTGACCTGGTTCTAAGCCTCACCCCACCACTATGATGTAATAATTGCTTTTTTTTTGTTGTTGAGTGAAGTCAAGGCGATGTGACCTGAAGTGTCTGTTGCATGGATCGTTCAGATTTTTTTTTCAGCCGGTTCTTGGCTTCACCCCACCATTATGATGTATTAATTGCTTTTTTTGTAGTTTAGTAACATCAAGGCGATGTGACCTTGAGGTGTTTGGTGCATGGATCATTCAGATTTTTTTTATATGAGATTTTGTGTGTGTGTTTGTGTGTGTGTGTGTGACATAATGATGTAATTACATTTGGCTGGTGTGTGAGAATGCACGGTACAGGGTTTACGTCCTTCAGTTATGTCCATGAAACATGATCTTGAACATCGAATTCAACTTTGAGATTAGGGAACTAGATTGCATACATACTAAAGTCAGGGTTTGATAATGTCCTTCATGTGTACTCTCTACCAGTTTGTATAGAATAAACAAACGTCTTCATGCCACGAAAATCTACCCACTGATGAGCGGTCCTTCTTCACCAGTTTGGATGGTACCTAGGGTGACAGATAGTGTACACGTCTGCACTTAGTGAAGTTTCAACGACTACTGTTTGCACATCACCAATTCCAACACATCGAGTTGGAATTGGTGGTGGTGGTGGGGAAGCGCCTGTGGTCGACGCATCGAGTTGGCTTCGACCTTGAACGACCTTGATCTACGTCACACCCTTGACGTACGTCACAAGGTAACAAGGACAAGGCGACTTTGAGCTAGTGTTTTTGCTTTAACCTTGAATGACCTTCATTCACTCTCTATATTCTCAC
>WOGO01005861.1:0-11863 GCA_015342085.1 Leptinotarsa defecta
AGATACCCAACGAAAAAAACAAGAAATAACACAGCTAATGCCGCGCAAAGAGTTGAAGTAAACCATCAGGTGCAACGTCTGTGACTTAGAAGATTAGTCGCAAGTTATTTCTCACTATAAAAAGCAGAAATTATTTCCGTTTGGTCGATCCGACCAATCAATAGACCGGTTTCGGGGTGTTTGCCCCATCATCAATACCGGGCATGGTCTCTTCAGAACGGTGTGAACTGTCTGAGTATCACGATCAACCAAATATAATTCCAGCTAGTCATGGAATATCTATGCAGTTGATTCAGTGGGATTTCCACTGCGCCACATGCAGACAGAGTCAGGAAACAACTCCACTTGTGTACTCCGGGGTGGGAGTCAGAATAATGATTAATATTCCGAAGATGTGCACTATGACTACTTCCTAACAATTAATAAATAGATTATTCGTGCAATATTGAGCAGATGGATCAAATACAAAGCGTTTTTTACTAACTTCACATAACTCGATTCACACACTGATTTATGATGAGGCAAATAATGAATTCCATTCTTCACATAGGAATGACTGCAATGTTTGAATTGTGACACACTTCATTTTTCCAATGATTTCATGATTATAAAAAAGTTGACACGCAATGTTAACCGAAATGAATATTTCTCCATTTTTCTGTACCTAGTCTTGATAAGCAATATTCAAAAACAATTTCTATGAAGTATCCATTACGGTCCAGTTTTATGTGAGTAACCAATAAGTAACGTATTCAAAAAACATTTTATTGTGAGATTTTCACTAAACAAATCTAGAATCTGGAATCGTATCAGTGGCCAACTTCTGACAATTAGAAGGCGTCATCAATAATGGCAAACTCAGGAGATTACAGGTAATGATATGCCTTTTTTTTCAGGTTGAGATGAATCATCGTTATAGTGAAAGCGTTTGCTGATCTACTCAGGGGGAGTTTGTTTTCTCTTATGATTATGATTCTGCTTCTGCTGCCCAAGAATTAGAAACGAGACACGTTCTTAAAATATCCCGTTTTCCAGAAAGCGTTAAGGTTGCTTTCTAGCTGCACCACCTATCATTCTAGGTGTGTTCGCAATGTCAGGAGTTGAATTACCGAGATTTTCTTGCTGAAAGGTGGATCATGAAGTAGATTTCTATCTACTCTGTAGATTCACAGTTAGACTTTACTTCATGGTTCACAAAGAGTCCTTTGAGTAGCTGGAGTAGTGGAAGGTCCATCACAGCAGAGCTACGAATTACCATTATAAGGCTTCAGATGACGAGCGATCGTCTCATTTTTCGAAATCTCTGCAGTTATTTGACCTGTTACGAATACAAATATTCTTCTTTCGCAATGAAACGGCTTAGCAAAGTCATGCTTGCATCGAAATTTTTATGACGAGAGGGCGTCTCATTTTTCATGATGACCACGGTTATTCTATCTGATACGAATGCAAATGTTTTTTGGAATGAACCTAGTTTTTTGCATACCTAATGGAACAAGTTGATTAAAAAATCTGGCCTGCCTAGAGTTGCATCAAAATTTTAAAACAGCAAATAATTGAAATATCGACAAAAAAAGACTACATAATTTAATCATCAGAAAGGAATCTGTTTGGTGAGTGTTGGTCAAATGTCGAAAGTCATTAGTGAATTTTTTACCAAATGTTCAATTTCACCACAACATTCATGAAAACAAAACCAACACACAAAAACAAAATCTCATTCACTTTCACTACTATATTTTCCAAAATGTGATAACTGAGCTTTCGACACTATTTTATCATTGAATACGTTGAACACAATAATCCCTGATTCCGCTTCATTAATCGAAGTACTCCTGAAGATCCCTGACAAAAAGTTTTCTTTGCTGTTAGACCGTTCAAGTTTCTGATAAGTCAATGGAAATTACCAAAGTAAGGACAAATTTTCAGAATTCATTTAGATGAAAAAGATACACTAGAGAAAAAATTTGAAACTCTGGTTTTCTCGTCCATATCGACGTTATCAAAAAAGACCTTTCAAAAAATAAAGTGTCTATTCCTCAACAGAGATAGATTCTGATTTGAATATTGCTGTTTATCCAACAATGCTTAGCGAAGGAGATACGAATTACAACTTGACAGGTTGATAGGGTTATTGTTCGTTGACAAACACCGGATAATCCGATCCTCCGGTGGTCCGCAGTTAATTGATCCATCGATTTCATTTGCTATTCAGTTATAACTGAGTTACAAGTATCCGATTTGAAATTATTTAGTCTTGGACAAATCTGGTGGGATTGGTAGTCTGACTATGAATTGGCATGGAGTAAATTTTTTCTTCAAATTCGTTTCGTTAGAAAAAACTAAGACATGACTGAATGAGTTTTTGTGTAGATTCATGTCATATATGCATATTGGACAAAAAATATTTTTTTATGGAATTCGAAATTATCACCTTTTCTAACTGCCATACGTGGTAGGATATGGCAAAAACCCGACGAAAAATACTACTTTTTTGATTATTAACACGACAAATATTGAATTATATCCGACAGACATTCCAAAAATATCCGAATTTGAGCTGAATTTGAAATTCGGAGTTCTTCAAAGCTGATATTTTTTTTAATGGGACCATTTCTATTTGAATATGGCGGTACTATGACGTCAAACATCTCTATATAAAAAGAAACTAATGACGAAATTTTCTCAGTTTTTGAATAAAAGTCAGGAATTGAAATTTTTCACTTATTAACGAACTCTTTACTGACTTTTATTATATGCCAACTTCCACTTCATTGATCTCAAAAATCTAAATAGGAAGTGGAATTTTCTGAACTTCGCCATCGAAGTGTACAGCACAGTATCAAAACTTGATACTGTGCTATCCATTTATCTGAACCGATCAGAAGTGTAATTTTTATGAAATAATTATCCCAAAATGAGAGCTATGACACTTTCACTTTTTCACTGGTCGAAAAAAATAAACAGATTACTATCTGCGACAACTTTTTGTAGTATAAGAGAGTCTTTCCGAAGTTGAAGTACAAATTGAAACACAAATTTCTATAAATTTCTATTTAGATTTTCGAAATGAATGATGTAAACAATGGCGTTTAAACAAAATTGATAAAAAGTACGTGGGTGCACCAAAAACTCAAATTTTTAAACTTTTATTCAAAAATCAAGCAAACTTCGACATTAGCAACCTACAGCGAGTTTGACTATATTTCTGTATGTGACGTCATGCTACATTCGATAGAAATGGCCACATGTGTTATATATGATTTCGTTGGTACCAGGTATATAGACAGAGAATTCGAAACATGCTTTCAATAGCTAATTATCACGAAGTCGAACTTCGTTGTTAATTATATAATGAAAAATTGCTTTCATATTCTCCCTCCATTTATTATTTATCGAATTGAAGGTGGATTGATTCTTCTACATAACATGGCTGGCGGAACTACAAATGACCATACTCCCAGGTGTGACTCAGAGAGTAAGTAACATACCCTACTCAGAAGAAGCTAATGACTATAGTAGTTAATGCCAAATACATAAAAACGACAGCAACATTTTTGTTATAATTTCAGAGACATAAGGCTTATTTTATTAATTGAGAAACAGTTTTATGGATGGAATTGAACTTTTTCAAAAATCAATGTAGAAGTCGAAGGAGATTGTAATTGAGCTCAATTCTCCATTCAGCTCTTCATCAAAAGCGATAAAACCAGAAATAATACATTCGATCACATATTCAAAACTCAACCATTCTTTGAAGTGAGAAATTCAACATACTCGACTGATGTAAAATATTATCAAAAATTACAGCTAATACAAGTGGTGAAACGGCACAGCAATAATATGCCAGCAGGTCTTGAATTCGAATCTGCCTGTGACTACACATTTTTCTCGAACGTCGCTGATGCCAAAATAAAAACAACAAATGGAATAGATTGAGTTGAATCAGTAATTTTACATTCGAATACAAGACCATTTTGTTGTCTCTGTAATTTCACAACCATTGGTATCAACTGTAATCATTTAGTCTGGGCTTTAAGTTTAGATTCGTATTGAATGGACATACTTTTAGTAAAATTAAGTGATCAGGCTCATTCGATCCGGAATATTGTCTAGATCATTGTGAAAAAAAAGTAAATTAGTTCATAAAAAATTCTAAAAGTTATAAACAATTGAAGACCCTAAAAAACAGTGTTCGGTTTTGTTGTTTATAGTTCGTAAACTATAAATATTTTTGAATTTTGAAAAAAAGATCTTTGAATAGGTGAAAATTTACTGAGAAAAAGTTCTACTCCCGAAGCGGTATCTCCATTACTTATAATTTTAATTTAACGCTGCAACTAGCTGTTCGCGCGCCATGTTTAGGTTACGCGCACGGCCTCTGAGCGAGTACATAACTGGAAAATAATTCATTTGAGGTACTCAAAGTGAATAGAAAAATTTTAAAAATTCATGATATAATCTAAACACCATAGAGAACTGATTCCTGTTGAAACTTTTCATTAAAGATAATTTTTTAAATAATTACCGTGAAATTATTTCGCTTCGTGGATCCCTTCTTAGATGCATACAAAAAAAGATTGCATGATAAAAGTTCTGAAAATTTCAATACTTTGTTTATGATAATTTTTTGAAGTGAACAAAAAAATAAAAAACACAATGATGTTGGGAAAAATTTTTTTACTCATTTATCATTATTTCATTGTTCCTATGTCGATGTCGATGTCGATTCATAAACTGAAACAAATAATTTGTTTATGAATTTTTTATAAAAAATAAACTATTTCAATATTGAAAAAAAAATTATAACTTTATAGAGAACTGTCAATTATGATTTGAAAAAAAAATGTTTAATATATATAATAATATATATTGAACATAATAATGTTTTTATGTATGTACTATTCATTGAGACATTTTATCTTTTCTAAAATCATAATTAACAGTTCTATACAAAATAACAAAATGAATTCCATAATTAATTTCATTGTTTATTTACTCAATAATTTGTTATAAACAAATTCGCAACTCAGCTCAATTTTTTTCTTGAAAGTTATAAAAATTATATTCGAGACAAATCATGGGCCAATAAGATGGCTTGCAAGATCACCATATCTTACTATTCTGGACTATTTTCTATGGGGGACATTGAAAAATAGGATTTACGCTGGCAGAGAGATAGGAAATGTGGAAGAGTCGAGTTTGAGGATTTTGAATGATATCGCAACAATGCAGCAAATAAGTGTATTAAAGGCAATTAATGATATGAAAAACCGAGTTCAAAAATGCCTCGGAATGGAAGGATTCCAATTCGAACATTTATTGCGCCATTATTTTTTTGTGTATATAGGTAAATTACTTCATTTCAATTTTTATTATAATAGTGTTCGTTTTGGATGTTATTATCAGTATCATTTCTTTTTCTGCTTATTGAAACACATAATATATTTTTGATATAAATATGTTTCAGATAATCATAAAAGGTTTTCTTATTGGAAGTTAATTGTAGAAAACGCTCAGAGCAATGGAAAAAATATGAATAGGTACCTAGAAATGGAAAAAAAAACTCGCGAAGAACTTTACGGTACATAGGAAGACGTCAAAGTTGCTATTGTGTTTTTATTCAACTCAGTCAACCAATTTCCAGGGCCGTATATTAAAAGGGAATAATTCACATCTTTTCAATCAACTATTACCGAAACATCCCGAAATATAAAATTGAATTTAATTTCCCAGTATGAAGTGAACGTCGATGATATAACAACTATAACAAAAAATACAGGTCCGTATTTGAAAATTCAAATCTGGGGGTGGCCCAAGTCAGATGACACCCTGTTATGAAGATTCATGGAGATATTCTGATAGCACACATCATGTGCCAATAGCAAAATATGGACAGATTTTTAATATGCCTCCGAATGAAGAAGATATAGGCGAAAAATTATTTGGGACTTTTTGGTTTTTCTTGTATATCTCCAGAACCGAAAGAGCTATATTCGACTTTTCTACATCATCGAATAGGTTTCTGAAATACGCAACTTTACCATAATTCAACTGACACTCTATCTCTTATCATTTACGAGATCCCCATGTACAGAAACCAATTTGAATAGCCCTGTATGTATATAAAATCGGGAAAGGTTAGTGCAGTCAAGCTGCTGGAAAACAATTCCATGGAATTCAACCGACTAATCCTGTTGAAAGAAGGATACAGGAATTGAAGAAGAGTCTTCTGGAAAGATTATTCGGTCAACCAGAGCAGTACTGGGAGAGCCACGTTGCTACAAGTTTATATTGCCTGAAAATCTGTGAGAATGTCAAAACAGTTCACAGTCAGAGCCGAATTAATAGATATACTCAACGGTAGACAGGAAGTCTACCAACATAATCTATTCCCAGTTAGAAGAAGAATCAGGCCAGAGAATAGTCGATAATAGCCGATTGGCCACTTGCACTCAGACATACACCGAGTTTTAGAATCCCTGGTCTCCTAGATTTTTCATCGTACCACTACTCCTAAATCTGTGGGATGTGTAGTGCTTCAGCCTTTGCAACCGCTTCCGCTTCTATTCTGTAGCTGAACAAGTCAGTGCATATCAACTATAACTTGTTGCCTTGGGGATTGAAGCATGAGCACGTCTACCGAAACCGCCTGTCAAAGTCGTTGAACATGGCGAGATCACAATGGCGCATTAGTTCAGTAACTTTTCGACTCTCCCCATTGAATTCGAACGTAAACTTTTGCCCAAGCCGTATTGTCCTCAGTATGTCTCATGCTCATCAGGATGACCAGAGGTTGAATGTTTATGATAATAACTTACCATGTTCATTTTCAGACACAACTCCGACAAATCATCACAACTGCTTCAGAGCCTTCGAGCGTTCACAACACTCTCCTTAGGAATGAAAACTCCATAAAATATATATAATGCACTTCACAGTCACGTTAGAGAATTTTCTACCCTGATAATTGATTGATTTACGGATGCTCCTTTGAAGATAGCACGATTTTCATGTCGAACTGTCAAAAAACCAATTTCAGAAGATGCAATCTTTTTTTTATTCAGAATATCAAAACATTTTTCTTCTCACAAAAGATTCTTTTCAGTTATAGAAAATGATATTA
Source organism: Leptinotarsa defecta (assembly GCA_015342085.1). Lineage (NCBI taxonomy): Eukaryota > Metazoa > Arthropoda > Insecta > Coleoptera > Chrysomelidae > Leptinotarsa > Leptinotarsa defecta. The sequence continues at coordinate 7,127 of WOGO01005861.1, forward strand.
CAGACACTTATTTCCTGAATTTCGGCTGAAAATCATGAAAACTCGCATTTCCTACTCCCTCAATATGTTCACTGTATAGATGCGACTTGTGTACTGAGATATAACGTCTAAATATTTCAGTTTCGATTTGTGACAGAATGAGCATGAAAAAATATTTAAAAAACAACTACCAAAGCTGCTTTCCTCACTAGATTTTTTACGTTACTGTAACCTCTGATAAATTGGCAGTACTCCAATCAACTGAAACTTCATATGCTAACACTCCTGACCCATTAATTTCAATAATCCAAGAGTATCAATTGATTAAATTGTGCACAGTAGGTTGGTGATCCAGTATGAATGAGTCTGTTTTACCCTCCACTAAAACTCCCGAGAGTTGTTGTGACTGATACCTATTCAATCTCAACAAAATACACCCAGTTTCCATTTTGTTACTAGAATAAATTCAAGGTACATGCCAAATGCTCCTCAATCAAGTGAAAATCGGATCGTTGGTCAGACTGCGGCTACATTCGTCAGGTAGATAAGCAATATAAATGTACCTGAAGTGGGTTCTCTATAAAGCATTTCATGTGTTTTCTTGGCCAGACACCAGCCAGTGGAATTTATCCTGATCCTCTCAAGTACCCTGAATCCATCCCGCTAGGAATGTCTAGCTGTGGAATTTTTTACTATGGAGAATCAAAATTCTAAACTCGAGTTCTCGTCTGTGGAAAGAAGAATTCAAACTCAGTAGCCGCAAGCAATATTTTGAAACATTCGCTGCTGCCTACCGACGACACCAGCAAGTGGAATTTATCCTGATCCTCTCAACTACCCTGAATCCATCCCGGTAGGAATATCTAGCTGCGGAATTTTTCACTATGGAGGATTCAAATTCTAAACTCGAGTTCTCCTCTGTGGAAAGAAGAATTCAAACTAGGCAGCCGCGAGCAATATTTTGAAACATTCGCTGCTGCGACGGCAAAACGTAATATAAGTGAAAATAAATATTTATGTAATCCCTTACAATGTTTGGCATAACATAGATCAGAAAAAATCAAATGAATTTGTCTGTCTTATATCAGTTCTTTCCATACCTGAGATGAAGATTCAGATATTTTATTCATCAACTTTTCTCATCTACTCATAATTACTTCTAAAATATCTAACGACTCAATGAACTTTTTTGAGTTTGAACATGATTTACGTTTCATTATACCTCATCTCCATTCTGGTGAAAACAACAGAAAGTCAAGAGAATACTTCGAACCTCATTTATTCGCTGGTTTAACTTCAATTTTTGAATTTAATGTGCTGTGAAATTTAAAATTGCGCTTCATCTGTGGCAAAAAATACTTTGCTGCAACATTTAATCACTACCTCTCAGAAAGTAATTTATATAAAATGATGGTTTTCAGGAAAAAACTCTATTTTTTCCTTTAGCACTCATCAAAGGGTAAACTAATGCTTTATGAAATTGAAAGAAGCACAGGCAAATGTAATAATTTTGATGAACATGAAATTAGGTGATGTGATATACTTCTGATCAGTGAACAAAATGGCATCTATCTAATCATTAACAGAATCTTTCGTGAGCCATTTTGACATTTTAAAATTTGTGAATTATTACTGTGGAAGTGAATAGCAAATAAAAAACAGTTTCCCATCTGTTAAATTATAAAAGCTGCTTATAATTCCTTAGGACAATATGTAATATTTGTAGAAATCAATGGACATATGTTATTTCATATTGAAAAAAGCAATAATTGTACAACGAAATAAATTTGACTCGATCTTTGTAAGAACAAATCGAAACAGTAAATAAATACAAATCATCATAAGGAACTCAATCAAATCACAAAAATTGAAGAAAAATCATACGACATGCTTCGATTAAAGAAGGTATATTTTCTTGCCAACGTGGTGTAGTGTGCGCCTGAGGCAAGTAAACATTTCCTTGTAGTTATTCCGGAACATACAAAATTTCATGAGCTTCGAAAATTCTGTCTATTCAAATTTTCGGAAGGCTTCCTTATTAACCTACTTAGCAGTGAATGATATCTTTTTTCATGATCAGGAATGAATCTGTTACTGGATACTCAACGTGACCTCAAACATATTTTCATCTCGAAAAGTATATGTAAATTGTGGTATTCACGACAAGAAGCATTCAATAACGTCAGAACTCCTTACAATATCCACATTATACACAATCTCAAAAAGTGAGCAACTCATCATGTTCATATGAAGGATATTGAAAACAACCTGAGGAAGAAAGGAAGAAATCAAAAAAAACAAATATGTGTACATCATACAAAGAGTAACATTCAGACACGAACTGGACGAAAAAGCCCTCTCGAAACGACAATTTTCACATAAACATTAAGTAACACGAAGAAGTACTTTCGACACAACTGCTTTTATATGAACACTGAATTAAATAAAAAACACTCTTTCTATTCAGTCTACACTCCAAATACCAATATGAAATCGAATCAGATATCATTCGCCTCAAGCAAACGTTTCAGGAAATATCATGAATTTCCAAGAAACAACAATTTCATTAAAAAAAAATACAACAAAGAGGCTATTTTTTACGATGCCATTCATTTCACAATCAGATAAATGTATGAACAAAAAGTAATTCAAATTACTCAAGTGAAATATATTATTTTCTTCCATCAATAGATAAAAATTCATCAATAACAAATTTTATTACTTTTAAATATCATACTTTCTGTCCAACTTCTGTCATATTTCAAAAACATTAATTTGTATTATGAAATAATCCTGTTCACGATTAACGTTGGCATCAAAGTTGTAAGCACGGAAAGTGTTTCAAATGTCGTGTTATTCCTGTCATAATGATTGATGTGTCCTCATGGTCAAAAAAACACTTGTTGAATACATGTACCGGCAATTTACCTAAAATTCAACGTGATTGTTAATGAAGTTATTTTAACTTTTCATATAGGTAGGAATGACCGGACTAGTGTTACAGTTTTATTACTTATGTATGTACACATGATATCAATATATTGTTTCCTCTTGATAATTTTTTATAGAATCATGGCATCTCAACCTCAAAGACATCGTGGGTGCTCTCCTCAGCTCCACTCAAATTTAACATCAATATCTAAATACTTGTTGTTTTCCCTGAAGGTGACAGTGATCATCGTTGAAATGATTGGAATATATTGTTATAAGAGTATATATTCACACTTGCTACAAACCCAAACATTTATATTTCTCATATCCTAACTGGTCAGCAAAGACTATACCCTACGAATATATATTTTTATATAACGTTCTGTAATGTAACATATATAACGTAAATATTCAAGCCATTGACATATTCAATATATAACATAAACCAATAAGGTGTATTTTAATAAAATATACGAAGAGACAGTTAAAAGGCCAATAGTCAATTACTGATTAGATCCTGAAAAAAACCTAAAGAAACGGCTCAAAAAATATTTTTAATAATATGATTTGATATCAAGTGAACAACTGGTTATGAAACAGGTTTAATGGGTGTTATAGAGCATATCACTTGCATCCTTCACGAAGCAGTGGATAACGGAGAAGCAGCAGTATGCGAATTTTTAGATATTGCAAAAATATTCGATTCCGTTAACCACAACAGGTGTTGCATGATTCGGAAGATGAAGGAATTCAGGAGAATTCAATATGCGAAAATTGAATGAATTTTTCGTTTCGGTCTAAAAAACCATATTTACTCGAATGGAGAATTATTCTCCCAACTCCAAGATAAATATAAAAAACGTGAGAATTATTATAATCTCTGAATAACTTTTTGAAAAATATTTTGAAAATATATCCACATTATGTTTTGTTGAAAATGCAATGAACTCAAATTGAAAGTAGTATATTTTCAGATGAGATAAATTTTTGGGATTTTTGGGATGAATGGGTTCTATTACAAAGAATATACAAATTTCGATTGAATTCAATTTATTTTCAAAATTATAACCTATCGATTCAAACAAAATTCCTATGTTTGATTTTGTATCAAACAAGCGACTGCCATTACTTACTGTTATCGTGGCATGAGTATATTCAACACATTTATGAAATTAAGTTGTGATGTTATCAACGAATCCAATGCTTCATTTTTCGATGTTATCCAGATTGATGCTGAAGAGGCAATAAGGAAAAATATATTATTCTGAAACATCGATGTCAGTTATTAAGGATGACAGTGTTCCATATAAGTGAAATATTATCTTGTTCATATACTATTTTGTGTAGTAGTCATGTGAATGATATCTGAATAACTTCCACAACAATTTTTTGGAGTACAAACTGAATTGAAAAAAGTTATTTTTGTATAATTCAATATTCATATAAGAGTAGTTGTTCCATCAGTATCATTTCTTCCATGTAACTCGATGTTTATATGAAAATAGTTTCGAAGGGGGTTTTTCCTTGCTGTGTCTGAAAGTAATCTCTATGCATGACATACACATCTTTCTATAAACTTCATTCCGAAATTAGCAGTAGATTACAGCCGGTTCTGGGCCTACCTCCACCACTATGACGTATTAATTGATTTTTTGTTGTTGTTTAGTAACATCAAGGTGATGTGACTCTGAAAAGTCTGGTGCATGGATCGTTCAGAATTTTTTTCATATGAGATTTTGTGTGTATGTTTGGGTGTGATATAGTGACGTAATTACATTTGATTGGTGTGTGTGTGTGTGAGAATGCACGGTACAGGGTTTCGTCATG
>WOGO01005862.1:0-12131 GCA_015342085.1 Leptinotarsa defecta
ATTTTATTGAACAAAAAACTGAAATTCGGGTTATCAAACGAAACGATTGTGGATACTAACAATCGAGACGTTGTGAAATAACTTGGTTTGAAATCTTTCAATTTTAATTCTTTCAGTTTATGTTAATAATATTATTAATTTTTTAAATTTTTTTCAGCTTTTATTAATATTTCAATTTTCATTTGTTTGGTTGTTGTTGTATATTATTTCTTTGTAATTTCAGTTTTTTGTTTAATAAAATTTTCATTTTCGGTTAATCTTTTTGATTTTTTGAGGGTTATCAAATCAATTTATATTATATCAGACAATGAAAGTCTGAACTAATGAAATACCACGAAACATTGTCAACCACCTCCAAAATGAACCTTCCTCTTGAATCTATCTATCTACCTATCTATTAAAAAAACCCGCATCAAAAGCCGTTGCGTAATCTAAGCATATACAGGGTGTAACTAAATAAGTGTAAAACATTTGAGGAGGTGATTCCTCATCGAAAAATAGATAGGAGCTTTCATATATAGAAATTTCTTTGGAAAATCACAAAAAATGTCTCTTGGGTTTTTCGCCAAAATAAACCAGTTCGCAGCAAAAAATTATTTTACGAACAACTACAGAGATACATAGTCATAAATGCGAAAATACGAAACTAATCTATCTAGAAGGTCGCTATTAGCGATAGTGACAATTGAATTGGTATGACGCTGTCAGTTTGTCAATTTTCGAAATTGAATTAATACTAATTGTTATTGCTCTGTCTTGATATGTTACTTTTATAATTCACTTGTTATTAAAATGGCATACACAAAAATGAGGAAATGGCTGATATGCATTACCTTTACGGTCTGTCGCAGGGGAATGGGTTAGAAGCTTCTAGAAGATATGCTGAAATGTATCCTCAACGGCAGTATCTTTCACATAGAATATTTGCACTACCTTTGGTAGTGTGTACCGCAGTAGTAGACAAAACGTCAGACATAAAAACTTGCAGACCTCGGTCAAAAAAACCGAAAAATAGCTTTGACACAGTTATCCTCGACCGTGCTCAATTCAAGTTTTGATATTGTTGATGTGTGGTAATTGCTATTGACATATCCTATGGCTTATGGAATGAAAAATAAATACAGCATGGCTTTCCGTCTTTTTAAGTCATCATTCCCCACAAGTAGATATATTTTAAAATACATGATTTCTTCAATTCCATATACTTGGAAAATTCATAGAGGCAACATAAATGATCTTTCTGGTGTCTCTAGAAAACTTTGTAACAGCAGCTATTGTTCCATCGTTTTTTAAAGATATATTCATAATGATGAATTTCTGAAGTTGCAAGTTATTTTTGTGTAGACACAAAAAAAAATTTGAAAGATGTTTCAGGTTAAATGGCTGACAAAAACAGATCTGTAGTGAGAAATTTCGAATCGAATAAAGGAATGCTTTCTCCAGGAATACGTCCCAATTGCACAAAGTACAATTTTAGGAATTACGTGTCATAAACATGGATGTTTACAGCGATTGAGTAAGAATAATGCATTGAATAGCTGTGGAACTTTGTAAAAGCTGTCTAGAACTTAACTTTTTTGTATAGATTTTATACATCGAGGAAAATAATCTGATCAAAATGTGTATAATATATTGGTAAACCTATGAATGATAATGAATATTACATTCATACCTCAAGAACCTCTGAAAGAATTAAAAATCTGTCTGTCTGTTTTTTCTGTTGATCCGTTAATTCGTTTCTTTGTTTCAAGTTACAATCCTCTCTTGAATAATGTATGACATTTCTTCTACCTCAATGCAAAATAATCACAGACGATTATTTTGGGTTTCATTAGACACGCATTGATTCTTTTCAATATATGTTTCAATATCTACATAAATATTGAGATTTTCAAAAACCAATATCTAATTCTTAATGTGATTAGTATAAAAATTAAAAACCATTTTTAATTATCCTTCAGTTAGTTCAAACCAATCAGAATCAAATATGTCTAACTACATGTTCAGAAAATATATTTTATTTGCAGTGGCGTAGCTGACCTATTCTCAAAAAATATTCAACCCCTGTGTAAACTCGTCTTAATGCAGATCCATTCAACACAGGATGTCGGTGGTTATTTATTATATACAGAGTGAGCTATCAAAATCGTATTCCAAACAGAACTGCCGCGAAAAAAATATTTTCAGGAACATCCAAGAGTACACTTTTTTTTCACAAGGGGGCAAATTTTGACCTACGAATCATAACAAACTTTTCAATGATCTAAACGGAGGTATCATCCACAGTATTGGGATCAATTGATGAATAACAGCTGATAGGCTCAGTATTATTCATCCTCTCGGCTTGGATACACACACAGGATTAAGCCATCGTTGGAATGCCATTCAGTTAGGGAATAACAGAATCACAAGTGATTCTGTCATTCCCGTATCCTGCGGGGCTACGTGGAAGCAGGCATCCGATGCCCGTTTTGCTCCACCCCCACATCCCTAAAGCACTCGCCAAAAACAGCATGCACAGTGGTTCAGGCAGTGAAAGATGAACAAGGACGGCCAACCCGTTTAACCCCGCAGGACTAGGAAAACAAGTATTTGGACGTTCTTTATAGATAATTTCCTTATCCAAAATTTTTGTGAGAACTAATTTTATGATGAAACTTACCGTTTTTCTGAAAATAAACCTGTTTTTGTGATCTTTTTTTCAACTATGAGATCGATGAGAATTTTTAAGATTTCATTTATGATGGTGTTTTGATCAATCGTAACACCTTTGAGCTGGGTGCGAATATTTGTACCTTCGGTTGTCTGAATTGACCGAATAAAAGGTAGAACGATCATTTTTTCAACTGAAAATTATTGACGTGGCACAATAATGCAAATGCGATTAGCAGCTTTGCCCCTTATTACGCATAAAATGCTGAATAATCCTACTTTCCTACAAGCAGTTGGAACTTAGCCCTTTGAGCACTTAGTCTCGAGCAAGCAAATCATCTAAACGCCTAGTCATCAATACATCTTCTGTTGAAATCTCATTGGCATTTGAAATTATTTATATGATGGAATCGTTTCAACAGTTGAAAGACGCCAGATGAAGCCATTGTATGGCGAAACACGTGTTGCGTTTTAGTAAAACAATTTAGTGAAAATCTCACAATAAAGTGTTTTTGGAATACGTTTGAAATTATTTGTATGAGAAAATTTGTATACCAAAGTGATTCAGCTACGCCACTGTTTATTATACAAGGGGAATGAGACCAATCATGAAACCTGGGTGTGATTATAAATATTTTCATTTTCAGTTATTTCATGAATCAATTGAGTATAAACTGTTACTACATCTACACCAACTTTTTTTCGCTGGTTATTCGTAGTCTCATTCCCCTCTCATTTGTATTTCGGAACAGCCGCCTTCAAGATTATGCTGGTCACGCATAATACTCTGTCACAAATTATTTTATTGACTACGTCACTAGACAAAATGTAAATTGAACTTTGTCCAGTATGAGCGGATTATAATTCGAGGCTTCGCATTGTAGAAATCTTCAGGACCGTACTTTGCAATGACATTATTTTGGGTTTTCATTGTTTAATTTTTTTCAGAAGTAATCAATCACATATGTTTTTTTTTATTTTTCACGCCCGATGTCATTCAATTGAGTTCGTGAGAGAAATTTCGTTATTTCTATTAAATCATAGTCGATAAAAAAGTTTGTTTCACCCAAAAACACCTACTTTTATTTTAAAAGTTCGGACTTCCATCGTCTATTCTACTATATGAAAATGGTTGTGTGTTGGTTGGTTGGTTGGTTGGTTGATAAGTGATAAACTTCTACATCGCTCAACCGATCGTGATAAAACTTGACATGTATAAGTAATTTTTCATAGAGAAGCAACATGTACTAGTATGATATAAAATGATGTCGGAACTCAGAACTGATGGAATTCAACACGAAACATTGTCGACCACCTTCAAACAAACCTACTTTCATATTCAATGTACGTTGTCTTGAATCGGTTTGACTTCAGATTGTCTAATTAAGTTTGTAGGCCACTGTGTGGATATTCAAAGTGAAAATGAGTATTTTGAACCAAGCAAACTTTTTATCAAGTATGACATTATCACAAATGACTGAAATGTCTTTTGCAATCTCAATCGTGCGACTATATGTATAAGCAATTATTTTTTTGATCAGATGTTAGAATAACCTGTTTGCTCATAAATTTACTGAATTTTGGTTGCAGGAATGCAGTATTTGATTCTACGAGGATAGACAAAACTTTCTTTATATTTTTTTAAAGTCACCAGGAGCTTTGTCATTTCGCAAGCAATATATCAGTCATTCCTCTTTTTTAGTAGCTAAGTTATATCACCTTTTTTTATAGTATTTATGAAGCACCAACTAAAGCCATACTAACACGGTCAGTGTAGCCAGTTCATTTCATACCTAGCTGTAGATTGTTTCACAGACACATACTACAACATCCGTAATTTTCACCTTTCATAGTCTTTTTATGATATTCATAAAAAAACCCAGAAGATGTGCCGCAAAAACAGCTCACCTGAAAACACTGAAAACGGTGCTCCTCTCGTGCGATTTTTTCTTCGTCTACAGTGGATTGATTCGCAATATTCTGGAGTTTTTTTTCATTACGGTTTCATTGTGATCTTCTCATTCAATACCACCGTGATGGACATTGCTGTCTTTGTGACACTTGTCACACGATGACCAGTTTCATAACTTTACAAACTCGAAGTCGATAACTTGAGTGGTTTAGTCTAACACCACTGATGAGACCTAGGTAGGTTGAAACAGCGCTGTTGGATGGTGGCTCACAAGATTATCTAGTTGCCTTGCAGTGAAATGCAGGGGACAAATCTCGTTCTGCGGTCAATGTCGAAGCTTGGGTTTGCAACTGGCCGCCTTGGGGAGCCTCATTCATCTTCGACGTTCGAAGATTAAATCTTTCATAGATGGAATATTCGTAGGGTGCTTGTCCATTTGGGACAGTTGAAAGATTCATGTTTGTTGTTGATTGTTTCATCAAGGCCATAGTTCCTCAGAAGCAAGCACTGACAATTTCTCCTTTGTGAATTCTATTTCGACTTGTTTTTCGTTGAAAAGTTGGCATGAGCAGAGGAAAAACTCTTGAGGTGATGAATTTTATTTTTTTATTGATTGTTTGTGATACATAAATAATTATTGGAGCCAAAATAATCGTTTTGACATTCAGTTAATCATAACAGTGGACATTTGTATCATATACATATATCGGGTGGCAACGAACTCATTGTACACGAGATTTGTGATATTTGAAATTTGGAACAAAAGTATAAATCATTGACGCCGATATTTATATTAATGAAACAGTTCAAAATCTAATCCGGTTTAATTAGAAATGGTCCCAAGTCAAGAATTTTGAAAAACACTATGTATATTTTTTAAATTATCTAATATAATTTGAAATGCTCTTTCTAATGATATAACCAAGTGGCCATTACTTTTCAAAATGGCGTCCAAGGAACCATATTGAATATGGCGACATTTTAACGTCATCTACAAAAATATCATCAAACAACTTGATGTAGGAAAAAATAAATGACGAAGTTGCCTCGGTTTCTAATGAAAAATGTGAGGATTGAAATTTTCTACAAGTTCACATACATTTCATATTTTCATTTTCAGAATAAAAAATCTTTATAGTAATTTGTACTTTTAAAAGTTCACCGTTGAAGTGTATTTCTTGTTTTACTAAAAATGTCGAAGAAATTATGCGGTTCATTTGTCTGTGCTACTGAAAAAGTGAGAGTTTCAAGGTTTTTTGACATTTTTTCTGATTGAATTTTGGAAAATGCCATTGTCTATTGAGATTTTTTGTATAAGTGAAGTGAAAAATGTCAAAAAAATAATGAAAAGTACCTGAATGAGTGGAAAATCTCAATTCGTGAATTTTTTTTCAAATCAAAGCAAACTGCGTCAACTTCACCTCACTACATCAACTTTGACGATGTAGATGACGTCATAGTGCCACCATATTGAACTTGAACAAAATGGTTTCTATGCCACTATTTCGAATCAAAATGGGCAATTGCGTTATATAGTTTTAAAAATAATTATATCTTTTATGAAATGGCCTAAAAAAATATACAGGTTTACCATTCAAATTTTCATTAAATCAGTATATGTATCTAACTGCTACATCGATAGAAATATCGGCTTCAATGAACTGATACGTCGTTTCAAATTTCAGCTTCCTCGCCGTTATTTAAAAAAATTGATTCATTAGGGCTTGCCAATTTACAAATAATTCGAAATTAATTTAGATGTATGCTTGAGACAATAGTTTCCAGTCAGTCCACACATGAGTTAGGTTAGGTTTAGTAAGGTAAATTTAAGGCTGGGTTGGGTTAGGTTAGGTTAGGTTTACAGGTTACCTTTCTACATCAGCAACCAGAATTCCGTAATTTTTTCTATCGCACATAGTTATGATTCCTGATCAATGAAGCAATGCAGTTTTTTTTCAGTTATTTAAGTTCAATTTACATGTTTGAAAGCCTTACTCAACTTCAGAAAAATCTTAGTTCACCTCATTTTCCACTAACGTAATTTCAATTACATTCATTGCTACTATCGCCTTACTAGATTACGACGATGTTCAGGCCTCAGGAAATTTAGTAAGGTACCGAAGAGAAATTATTATTGTGTGTGAAAGACACAATACTAATGTCTAAAATGTAGTTTTTTCTGAAGCATTATCTATGGCTTCGAGTTGTCGAGACTTCGATCCACGGAAGAGAGCATTTTCAGATGAGGATCTCAAACCGCAGCCCCTCATCAAAAAGTCCCGAAAACAGTTTGTGCCCGACGACCTCAAAGACGACAAGTATTGGGCGAGGCGCAGGAAGAACAATTTGGCTGCCAAGAGGTCCCGGGACGCCCGGAGGATGAAGGAGAACCAGATCGCCCTCAGGGCTGGATATCTCGAGAAGGAGGTTTGTAGACTTTACTGAACGAATAATTACACATGCGTCATCAATACCTGACGCGGTAAAACATATACTTTCATTCATTGTTATATATTTACCGGTGTCCGGAAAGTTAGACACTCACTAATATTATTATGTTCCATGCCATGTCGATATGAATCCATGATTTTGAATTATCGTTTTGTGATTGTGACATGTGACTGTGGTTAGAGACATCGGGGTATTATTGTCGTTTAGAAGTTTGTGTTGATTGAAGTAGATTATTACAATGGCATTTTATTAACGCAAATACATTCATCCTTTTCTTGTACAAGTAGAAAATTAGGATGAAACAGTTAACAGTATGCGAGAGGTTGGGTTCCCAGTCCCCTTCAAGATAGAAAATCCCGATAATAATGTAGTTTCAAATCTACAGTACCAAGATTAATGTTTTTGACATTAAAAACTACAAATGTAGCATAGAAAGGTCCAGCGTCCTTTTTCAACCCAGATATTGGTACCTTTTTATATGTTAGCAAGGTGCAAAATGCTAGAAATGATCCTTTAGTGGTCATTAGTATTCCTTGTGAGGTGCTAATGTGTCGAACTTGAGTTTTTGGGACTGGGCGTTGATGAATGAGTATTTTTTCAACATTGAATAAAAAGAATAAAAATTATTCTCGATTCAGCTCAATACCTGTTATGGCTCGAAGCAACCTGCCACAATTTTCCACCTCCATTATTTGAAAATAGTGAAAGATCCGTGTTGAAAAATAGTTACAAAATAGGTATGGAAACAGACGAAACTGAAGTACTGACAACATAGGGACATCAATAAAGAATATGTTACTCAAAACAATTGTAAGTAGATGACAGAAAGATAACAGAGTACAAAAATAACATTTGGAAAAAAGAGGTAAAGCTTGCTTTTGATCACAGAGAAGCTAACGGTCAGATGTAGCGTGCTTCCAAGACAGATATAGCTACATAAAAATGAGTCATCTGCTATAGACCATGACATATAAGGATTTCATTTGGAGCACTTATATATTTTTTCTGAGATGTCTACTTTGTTTATGTGTCACGTTGATTGTTAACGTTACTTCAGATAAATAGTGAGTAAACTAAACGAAATGTGAGTGAAAACAACAAATGAAACTCGAAAATTATCTACTTATGACAACTGACACTAATGACAAATAAATATAGTTGCCAACATAGAAAAAAATATATGACCCAAACAAAATCCTCTTTATATTCAATATGGTTCATTTGTTATATTTTTATATCAATTGACATGTTAATGTTATTTGTTGTAGTGTTTTAGCGGTTTGAAGTCAGAATATAGAATATGAAATGCATGAAGTGCTGAGGATTTTCTCAAAATCAATCCAAAATCATAACATAAGGTTACTTTTCAGTGAATTCCCAAAATAAAAGTAATTTTTTATTGAAAGTTCAGTCTGTTCGGAGCAGTAGACACATCGTATGGTTCCGTTTTTTTGCCGATTTATATCGGATGCATAAATTGATAACTCATGTGTAATCTTTCATTTTCCCAACCATAAATTTACTTGTTACCTACTGAATACGTTTTTAATCCTTTAATAATATCCATTTTCATAACAATATGCAAATGAATTGAGTATTGATAGAGACGAAATTTGCTCAGATAGAATGAAATAATATTGACCTAGACAAAAGCAGTGGCGTATCACTTTCCTCATTGACTCAATATAATAAAACTCATTGTATGGCTGAAAACAAGAAGTAGGAACAGCAAAGTAACAAGTCTAATAGTTATTTTGAGTTTAGGGTGTCAGTCCCTTTTTATCAGTTCAAAATATATGCCAGTTTGTGAATTCCTTTAGAAAATGAGATATTTGCTGTTCAACATCAGAAAACCAATATTTTTTCAGAAGATAACTGTTATTTGAACAATTCCAATAGTGAGGTTAGGTCTGGTTCAGACAACCAAATAGTTTCGAACAAGTCCAATAGTAGTTTTGAGGTTGGGTTGTCGGTTTTTATTCATCAGTTGGAATTATATAAGGATTTGTGGTAATGCCAGGATGTAAATTCCTTCAGAATTGTTTCGGTAGTTTATATATTTGAAATGTGTGTATATGTGTATACCATTAATATAAATTTCGTGTGTATACCACGACACGAGAATCAAAAACCAGTTCCATTTGCCAAAATTGCGAAATTAAAAGTGACTTATTCTGTGCCACATTACATTGGTCCAAAAATTTATAATAATCTTTCTGAATATGTGAAGCAACTGTTATAAAATTGTTATTATACACTAGCAGATTTTTTTAATAATCATTAGATCTGTTCTTCTTCTACCGCCTTTTTGATTTTCATAATTAACTTCAAATATCTTTATTTTATAGTGTTGACAGTTTCCTATACAAATTTATATTGTCTTAATATGGTATTATCAAGTCCAATAGTAGGGTTAGATCTGGTTCAGAGAAACAATTAGTTCAATAGTACTTTTAAACAAGTCCAAAGGTAGTTTTGAAGCTGGATAATCAGTCTCATCATCACTTGGAATTATATAAGAATTTGTAATATTTTCAACATGGTATCATGTAAATCCCTGTCGATTTTTTTGTTTATAAATAATAATTACTGTTCATCATCAATAAACCTCAATTTTTTTCAGAACATTGGTCTCCGCCAAGAACTTGAACGACTGAAAAAAGAAAACCTCATGCTACAAAATAAATTGTCGAAGTACGAAGACGTCTAGATGGCAGAAGGAGCTGGTCTCTTTTCCACAATTCATTAGCAGCCGTTAATTTCGAAACTCGATACTACTTAAATCCGGTGAAAAAGTGTTCCTCCAGGAGACAGCCAAACATTTGTATATAAACATACACATTATGTAGTCGTCATGTAGTGTTAAGTTCATTACATCGTAGCAAAATGAATTTATTGATTTTTCGTTTCATTCGGTTCCTGTAGTAAAACACTTGGCTCTGTGTCAAATCTCGCCTGATTTCTTTTCATATTTCAGGTCTGTATGATTCTATATTAGAATCGACCTGGACGTTCATATTTTCTGCCAAGTGTTTTTCTGTGAGGACGACTTAAAAAGAACTACCCATGTTTGGGTAACAGACCTCTGTTAAATTTGTAGACTAATTATTTGTTGATTGTTTTTATGTTTATATAGTCTATTTTTGGTTGAAGTTAAGTTAGCGTAGTTCTAAGCAACATAGTGAATCCGTAGTATGCTCACAAATTTGCAGAACTAGAGAAAATAAGAGCACAACAGATGTTGCTGTTTTTCGGTTAATTTCTAAGGAATTCAAGTTTATTTCTTTGCTTATTCAAACCAGAAGAATCGTGATGGTGGAAATTTCTTTGGGTTAAAAGTACGATTCGGCATTTCTAGATATTTCTTCAATTAGAACTAGATAGGTACTTAAAGCTGGATGACGTTTATGTTGGCATTTGGATGCCTTGCCCTTTAGCCATTTATTTGTTTAGAGTGTATGCGTAGCTTTAGCGATTCTTTGCCACACACACGTAAATCAAATAAAATTTTCGTTTTTATTTTGTAGAATCTTGTTGACATGCATCAAATTCGAGATATTGAGGTTGATATTAGATACAAATAGGTTGTCAGTGATTTCGAACAGTGATATGAATGTTTGAGAAAATAATGTTACCATAATATTAAGGGATATTAGCGTTAAAAACGACTGCAGTGAAATTGTTGGTGTTGATCTTGAATAAAATTCACGAACTGCCTTAAGGCATGCCTTACAAAGTTTGAATTTTTATATCTGTTGTGAATATTTCCACTGCAGTGGAGTTTCATACCAGTGCTAAATACGCAAAAAAATTATTTTCAGTGAACAAATGTTTATATGTATTTACAAAATGTTACTGTTGAACCTTTACTACATTATATTATATTTATTTGTATAATTTTACATTGCAGATGTATACAAACATGGCCTCAAATTGACGAATGTAATGATTTTGTAGATTTTGCAGCTTACAATTTGCAGATACAAAAGTTGCGAAACAATTTTAGGATGAATTGAAGGTGTTCTTATGTAGGTTCTATAAAAAGTACTCTTAAAACTGTAATTGCTATTGTGAGCATTAAATGATGTAAAGTTTCCTTTTGTTTCATTGCTAAAAAAAAATAGAATGAGCCTTATATACTTTACTGTTAGAGATTTCAAACGTTTTGTTTTGTTTGTTGAGACATTGAAACAAAATAACTGTATTTACTGGACAGAAAGTTTAAAATCGCTAGTGTTGCATCGATTTTTTGGTGGATGGTTTTGAAAAACACCAGTAGATGGCGATGCTGTATTAATTACTATAATCGCATTTTCAGGTTATTTGTGATGCTCTTCTCATTCTCGACTACTGAAGGCTCGTGACGAAATACAAAAGTTACAAGCAAAAAGCGATTCCGAAGTTTTTCATCCTACATGCCCGAGAAATTCATGCACAAGATATGACAATTTCTAAATTATAAGTTTTTGCCCAAAATTGCTTTTTCAAATTAATAAATAATGAGTGTCTTGGTGTTCATTACATATTTCAAAAGAACCGGTCTTTTACTAACTGAATATCATTATTCTAAAAATTAGAAAATCACTGATTTCACTTTGCTCTGTTGGTGGATGGCAATAACTTCGAAATACTTTCTTCAGTACAAAATTGTGAAAGATATCAGTGGAATTCCAGGGAAAAACAAAAAATTGCTAGTGATCAGGAATGGCGAAATTATTTACTGGAAGAAGCATTACCTGAGGCAGATTAGATAGTTTCGACGTGAGAATGGTTTCATTATCTGGAAGAAACTTGGCTTAATGAAGGATAATACCGTTGTGAAGAAATGGCAAGGGGTAAAAACATTACAAGTAAAACAAAATTAATAATAATAATAATATTTATTTATCCTTTGAGACGTTAACAACGTATAGAACATGTCAGTAGAACACGTTAAAATTGTATAAAGAAAATTAACATACATAAAGATAAAATATCTCAGTAGTTTTGAAGTATAAAAATGTATAAAAAAAGAAGAAGAAAAAAACAAGATTAGTCAAAATTGGATGTATAATAAAATCAGGATGAAAGTCTGGACCGCAATCAGCTAAAGTCGTCTAAAAGGAATTCACTGACA
>WOGO01005863.1:0-12130 GCA_015342085.1 Leptinotarsa defecta
TCACTCATACAATTTGATTAGGGAAAGTACTAAGTGTGACACAGCATTGAAAAGGTAATTCCATAAGGAATTCAGACATGTGAGTGTTCGCTACTTAACTTTTCATTTTGGCGCTCTATTACAGGAAAAACAACTGTTTCGTTTTTCAATTCACATTTTATTTGAAAGATACGAAAATTAATCGACTGAAAAAATATTACTTTTACTTACCTGCATCGAAAATAGCAAAATCGAAGTCTGTTAACTGACATTTCTCAATAGACATTACAAATTTTAAGTAAAGGATAATCTTCGTCATTTTCCATAGAATCGATTGGAAACCTCGACTGTGGTTGTACTTGATATATTAATCACCTTGTTAATTACATTGTATCATTGCTCTCAAAATGTATTCCCATGATGATATTTCTGGATATGCACTAACCATTTGAAATTAAATATTTGAGAGTCGGTCAAGTTTGACCTTCGCAAATATTAGCGTGTGAATATTTTTTAAGAAAATGTTTACAAGCAAATCAGTTAGAAAAAATGAGCTTTTTGACTTCAGGCGCATTAAGCTATAGTAGTACAGTTTTTATATATGTGAAAAGGTACTCACTGAAATGTTTGTTTCAATCATCCAAAAATTCAAGATATTCATGTTTTAAGTACTAGGTAATTTTCTTGGAAGGTGCAAAACTCATTTTTATTTTTTTAGGTATGGGTATTTTTTTTCTATCATGAAAAAATATTCTGATAAAATACTAAAGTTGTTTACGACATTAATTGTGATTCTAAATGTCGAGTTATTTTCTTCAGCAGCAAAATCTTTGAATAAAAATACGTATGCAACAAAAGTTTTTTTTTCACTTGTTGCACAATGTCCCATGTCCATATTTGACAAATCAAATAAGTGCAGCAAAAATAATTCTTAATGAATATTTTATATTATTCTCTCAAACTCAGCGGGAATTCAGAGGAGTAAGAAATATACAAAGGTGCGGTGACAAAATTAACAGTGTTTATTTGCTTTGTTGATACTTTAACTTGGACGATTCTCACATAACCTCAAATCCTAAAGTTCTCCAATCGTTCCTTCACATGAAAGTTCATGCAAAAATGAAAACGTATTTACTCACTTGGTATTCCACTGGCAGTTTGCCCCATTTTAATAAATAACACATGAAAACTTCCCAACTTTAATATAAATTGTCTAGGGTTGAATCATAACCTTAACATTATTTAAAATTTTTGCTACACATTTGTTTTTAAATCACCGCGCGTTGACAGGAATCGAATATTGAGCTGAAAGTAAAACAAGTTTGTTGTCACGTTAGTGAAATATGTTAGTGAAATATATGTTTATATTTAAAAAATGTTTTCAACACTAAATGACAGTTCTTTATCTTCTAATATTCACTCAGTTGGTAAAATCAAAGACTAACTTACATACATCATTGGTAATATATGTATACATTAGCCAACGTAAAGAGCAGAAAATTGGCAAATTTAGAATATCTGTGGAATTTTATAATACCTACCTACTTTTAACGGGTATTTACTATGGATATTATGAGGTAGATAAGTATATATTATAATATCTATGGTATTTACAGAAGCAGTATTCTGTTTTGGTTTTACCTTGTGAACCCTTATCTAAGGCTATAATAAAAAAGTAGGTATAAAATAATAAAACATTTCATTCAAGATGTTTGTATCGGTTTATGACAATTGATTTTTCAAGCAACAAAATTCCAATCTTAATAAGAAAATATTGATGACATTTCCTTCAGAAACTGATTGGTAATTTAATTTATATAATTTTGATAATAACAATTCCTCATAAGTATTTTCTTTTTCGAATAGTTAAATATTCAAATAAGTTTTTTTGTTATCTTTCAAAAGTTGTGAAATGGACCGTGCTCCACAATTTTTTTTTACATTTAGTGGAAAACTGAGACCATAGTTGGCACATATTGTTCTGAAGAATCAAAGATATCCTGATTAGGAATCAAACATCCATATAGGTACATCAAGATAGGTACATAAAATATCTCTGGTGTGATCACCATGCAAAATATTTTGTTAAAAACTCTCGACCTATGGCATACTTCACAAAAAAATATAAATATCCTATAAGTTTCAGCCTTCCATTCACAGAGGTGCTGAGTACGCTTAAAAGTTACCCTGCTTGTCCATGTCAAATTGCTACTTCAATTTTCAAAATTATTTAGACTTGGGAATAAATAGATATTAAGTGGAAGATTTTCCACAATATGGTCCATGAGTTAAAGATCTGAATAAAATACGAGCGACAGATTTCGACTTTTTTTTGCTCCATCTATCAACATGTGAACACAGTTAGGTCAATCTCATTTCTCGCTTCGAGAGTTTTTGACAAAACGAAGGCGAATGAGTTGAACACCATGGTTTTTATGTATCTTTTTCAATTTCAATTAATTCGATTTTAATGTAGTTGGAAGTACTAAAACCTGCCTTTACATATAATCAAAGTTTTTCAATAATTTCTTTCTCTAGCACATATAAAATGTAACGAGCAGCGCCCTTCCCTTCATTTTCTTTGTGAAAATTATGAATACTACCTCAGGTGAGGGTTCGGAAACCATAGGATAGGCAACCATTCCTACAGATATGTAATGCTAATGGAGTAGGAAGTGCAATAACTGTTGCGGGTCTGGTTATATTTTGAGTGCTTCACTTTTTTTTTATACTCTAAGAAAGTTGTCACAATGTGACAATAAGAGCATAATGTGGTATATGAATGCTTCTGTTTATTTATTTATATTGTGATCACTTTCTTAAAGTGAAAGTTAAAAGTGAAGAAAAAGTAAGAACCAGCCCATTTTCTCTTCAGTGATAAATAACATTTTCACAACAAAACAATAATTACCAAATTGATATAACATTTTCTGACATAAGTCTAGGTTTTATAATTTTTACTTGGGTAATGAGTTCAACTTAAAGCGAATATTCTTTGAGCTGATAAAGCTGATACTATTATGAATATTTCATGGACACAATTTCTTTGTAGTATTGTATATTTCTCTCTCTCTGGAAAAGAAAATTATAATAGTAATCGAACCATTAGTTCTAAAAGGAGGAAGAGTTTTGAATTGTTCAAAATGGGATTTTAATTGGTTATGGATGTGTTTACATAGCACTCCTGCTTGAGGTGCACTGTCAAAAGCATATCCTATTGGAGATTTTCCAAAGAAGAACTCTGAAACTTATAATATTAAAAAATTCGATTTTTATAAAACTGCCTTTAAGGAAAGCCAAATTATGGATCTTCCACAGATTTTTTATTAGGTTGTTTCAAAAGTTTCGTCCGTTTCAATGTCATGTGTTTCTATAATCCATATAATCCATATCTCAAATATTTATTCTACCCTGTCGTGGTATATACCGATCAATAGAAAATTTTGTACTCCATACATTGATGTTGTTCATTTTTGAAATGTTTTGAATATTATAATTTATTGAAAAAAGTAATGGAATGTTTGGTTAGTGTGGATTCCCAAAGCCACAGAATTATACAGTGCTCACAGCTGTCAACAAAATACTGTTATCAGTCTGTAATGAGGCGAATGTCATTTAAAATTGAACAATTTCTGGAGTTTGAAAATAACCTATAAAATAATGGTAGAATGGTAACTATATTTTGCAGAATTATGATTTCATAATTTTTCATTACTTGAGGGAATTCCATTATTACTATTATTATTGTACAGTAGAATACCAAACAATTTTTTTTAAAGCCAGTGGTGGTAGAGTTGAGAATGTTTTATCTTCGTCCAGCTGTACACCTTCCCTTAGGACTTCAGGTAAAATACTCTTGATATTTCAGGATCGATACATGCACAAGTCTAAAGTCATCATTCGCAAGTCGTAATAAGGTTGGGTTATATTTTTAGGAGAGATTTAAGTTTTGGTAAATAGGTTTGGCTTTCTACTTTTTTACCTTTATACTAAAATTGTTGTTTCGAAAATACTTTTTTCTCTCTTGCAGTTCAATTTTATTATATGAAAGTAGTTCTTTTGAGAGAGCATTTTCTTCCAGTTTGTGACTGAAAGTTACTTCTTTGCATGATCTACACATTTTTGTGAAGAGTTCATTTTGAAATTATTTATTTTCTTCTTGTTATTGGAAGTTTCCCATATTTTTTGTGTAGAAATGGAGAAGTGGAAAGCCAAAACCTTTCTTTCTCACAAGTGTCTCCTTTCAAAACTTCGAAGCCTTCCAGTGAAATTTTGTGCGTAACTCTGTCATATATTATTTGGGCAGCATTCCTATGGATAATACCTGATTCAATTCCATAATGAATGTTTGGAGTACAAACTGAATAGGAAATAGTGATTTTCATATTATTTAATGGTCATATGAAATTAGTTGTTTTGAAACTATTTTTACTTTTGGGTAAATCAATGTTCATGTGAAAGTAGTTGTTTCAGGAAGGTTTTTTCTTCCAGTTGGTATCTGAAAGTAACTTGTATGCATATCTACACATCTGTGTGAAAAGTTCATCTTGAACTTGATTGCTTTCTTCCTTCCTATGGAAGATTCCCACAATTTTTTGCATGAAAATGAGTAAGTGAAAGCTAAAAAGCTTTTTTTCAAAAAACTAATCTCTTTTAAACAATATCCCTTTAAATTCAAACATTTATATTCCTGTCAAACAGTAGTAGTTGCCTAATAAACCATGCTATAAAAATTAAACCATATCGTTGAACATTGAAAAAACCCCAATTCTATTAAACATCATAAGTTTTACGATCATTTGAATATGTAGTTCTTTTATTATCGAGTGTCAAGATATGCCACAGATCAATAAGATTTAATCCTTCAATGAATAATTTATGTTTTACAGGCTTAAATGATTTCAACCATTTGCTATTTGAAATTGAAAAATCCTTGAACCCTTGAAACACTGAAGTGTTTAAAAATTGAATATCAGAATATACCTTGTAATTTTAATGAGTTAGATGACTGGATAAATTGAAATTTCTTATTAGGTAAATTTCTGTGGATAACCATACTGTAAAAATTACTCATTTGTTACAGCTTCTCACATTTCTGAGACACCGTATACCCTAAAACAGTTCCAATTCCTGTAGTAAAAGCAAGAGTTTTTTAAAAAAAAGTTGAATATCCAAAATACTACGATTTTCCAACTATTAAAAATCTAGCTAGGACTAGGTCTCATTAATATCATAGACAAAGATCCTGCATACATTGTAGAGAAAGGTTTAACTCCATTTTTATCATAAAATGTGCATAATTATTAAAAAGGCAGGTTTCAATGTCAATGAACAGGACAAAGAGCCATAATTCAGTGACCGTTTCAGTCACAACCTGAGACTTATAATCCAAAGCTCTTTTTTACACTACTGTCATTTCCATTAAAAAAAAACTCACGGGTAATGCCCAAAATTGTTTTTTTTTTTAATAGGAATGGACAAATTAATGAGTTTCAAAATCAGAAATTAACTTTTGTCATAAGAAACTCATTGATCCAATTATTTTTTACATTAGGAATCACTATTTATGTAAAATGTACATACGGCATTTTCTACACTTGATTCATCAGAATTGATAACCAAAAAATTAATGTTGAAGACAAGACACCGTTTACATAGTTATAGCTGATAATATAAACATAAATTGTCATTTTTTGATAGTCCCCAAATAATATTATGAAATAAAATCACTTGACCTTGAGGGAGACATGAAAATTAATATTTTTTAAGGCACTATTTAAAATGCACATTCAACAAAAATTGATTGCTATTCACATTTGTCTTTTCTTAGACGAATATTCTAATAGAATATTGGGTTTTCAGTGAATAAAAAACTAAATTACGATAAATTCAATATATTTTATACACAAGTTGGGTTGGATATAAATTACAATTATTAGGCGAATCAGTATCCAATTTGTAGGTAAAAAACTTGATGTAAATGTATACTTTTTATTTTTATGGAATTATTGAAAATGGAACAGAATTGAGAAATCTAGTTACAACAGATAGTACTTTCTTAAAAACTAAATATACTTTACAATCTTTTTTTAAAATTTATTCTTACACTCACTGAGGAATCTATATGAAAATAAATAAATTGAGAAGTGGGATTACACTTTTTTGTGAGCGCAGAGTATAAGAATGTATTTATGAATTCCTTAAACTACTTGTATTCAAGACAATTGAAAAAGTTTGTTGAGTAAATGGTAACAACAAGAAGGAATCAATTTGAATAAATTATATCGGTAATAAATATGTCCCATTTCAATTATCTTGCATACTTATATACAATTATAAAATGTTTTATTCTATCCTTACTATAGTGATGTTTATTGAATCGTATAAATGAAATACTTTCATGTACGGGAACATTAATACTGAGCGGTCTAAGAAAATTCTGTTACTCTCCAATTATGAAGTTCTGATAGAGGATAAGAGGATGTTTCTCTTTCTCGCAGTCTGATATAAAGAGATAATTATATAATAATAATTGAATTTAAAAATATTTGAAGCAAATAACAAATTCAGTGATCTATTACCTCCTCAATTTTTAACTGCAAGATGTATTTTACCAATTAACCTAGTATTGCAAGTATTAAAATAAACTTTCCTTGCTACAGAGTGTAACTTTGAAAACTTCTTGCTATCAATATCTTTCTTCCACAAAATAATGATTGAAAGTAAAAAAATAGATCAATATTATTTTCAAGACAAAGACTTGAAAATATTTGCAGCCCTGTTTATTCAGTCACTTTAGGTGTATTTTTCAAGAGAAAGGAAGTTAAATTTTGAGTTCATTCAATTTTCTTTTTAAAAATATTATGACTTATTATATTCAGTCAGTGATATCGGGAAATCTATTTTTGACTCCTTGTATTGAGATTGTTCGCTCGAATTTCAACATTATCCTTAGAATGGTCATGTTTGATAAGAAGTGTCTAGAATAAATTATAATTATGATTGACTTTCACATCGAAAACAGCAGTTATAGTCACAACCTCATGACAATGTTGTTCATTAAAAGCAGAGATCTGGTGATGAAATCAATTTGTAGTATATCTATGGAAATATTTTAGTTGAAAAAGCACATTATGTTAAAATTACAGATCAAATGTGGTTACATAACTACTTGACTTATAGAAATCAAGCCACAAGAATTAAGTGTCTTTTCTGATTGTGAATTTTGGTATGCCACAAGAAAGCGTGTTGGGGTCATTGTTATTTACAATTTATCTAAACGACTTGAACTACATAATAGGTTCGCACACAAAAAATTTGTTTGATGATAATACAGTCACATAAAACACAAACAAAATCTTGACAGGTATTCTCAGGAATTTCAAACATTCATTACGAGAAAATATTTTGAATTAATGCTTAATATATTTCATTGAATATGTACTTTTCTTTTGGAATTTTCCTATACACTTCTTTATATTTGAATGTATAATCTTTTGTTGTAACAAATTCACTTCATTTTATTTTATATTTCATCATTTCTGTGAAGACTTCAAAACTCTTATGCTCTTTATCTCATATGATATCTGTAAATGAGCCTCCTAGGGGGTTGAAACAGAAAAACTGCAAATTTTTGTTTAACGTCTCCCACTAAACAACAAAAATTAAGTATATCTCAAAATAATTTAAAGGAAGATTTTGATGTGAGAAGTGTTCAAATTAAAATCCTGCATATTTTAACATACATCGTCATTTCATTGAAGAAGAGCACAAATTTTCTTACGACTACCCTATAAAAGTTGTGTTTCACACGATAAAAACTAACCTAATTTTTAACCTTGTTTCCTTGTAAGATCAAGAGATAACGCCGCTAGTCACAATTCTAACATTTTCGGGTTTCATTAATACAGTCTGTTCGGGAATTTGTTTGTCGAAAATCGGGTATTTTCAAACATTTTTAAATGATAATAATACACATCTTGGTGAAAATAATACTAGTTAGGCTCCATATATGGATCTCATGCAGTTACAGATGTTTTTTTGGATCTAATCATGCAGTTTTGATAATTTTATAAATAGCAATATATAAATATTCATTGAATAGTTGATAATCAAATGAGTTATGTCATAGGTGAAATGAAAAAAAAACGAGGTTTATAAGAAACTTATTCTCAGTGGCCAAACTAGTATTTAATTCTTATTTTCAATCTCATATCTGGTTATTTACACCATCCTTCACTTGAAAAAGTCAATATGTTAAGTAATATTGCAGACCAAAATTCTGTTCCTTTATCAATTTCAAGTCATTTTTGGAAAAAATTTCATAACTACCTAGGACATAACCCATGATATACAATCATTTCGAAGGAGCCGTTGAGTTTTATAAAATTTATATATTCTAAATAACGAATACGTCGAGGGTTACCACCACTGCATCTGTTCGACATGCATGTGCATACGTTGCTTGATCCATAATACCGCTAGGTAGACAAATGATGTTATGGTGATGAAGTAGAGAAATGCTGAAAGAATACATCCTGTGCCGTGCTCTTTCAAATCCTTTGCATACCTGAAAATTAAACGTATGTTTTTATAATATAATGTTTTAATAGTATTATAGTTTGCTAAATGTAGAAATTGGCGAGAGGGTCAAAATTGATTTCATTAGATATTATACTATAAAATAAACTGAAGTTCACAGAAATATATAAATTCAAAAAAAAACAGATATTAATATTCAATATAGACAAAAATTATATATTTAATCATGTGAGCTGAGTTCAGACTCTAGGTTAGGTTAGGTTCACCGCAACCCGCAAGGGTTTATTGTGTCTCACACCTATTCACAATCGACCAAATAAACACAGCTTCTTAACGAAGCTGATTAGTTTGTATTGTGAGTGGTCTTTCAGGTCAGATGGTAACGGTTCAGACTCTAAATAATTATATAAAATACACAATCAGGCTTTGAACTTTGAAGATTAGAATTGAGATACAGGTTCCTGATTTAATTTTTATTGTTTTATTTGAAGAAATTTGTTATAAACCTAGGAACTTTTTGAGACCTTCCAGTAGTTAATAAATCCTTACGTCTAGATAGTAGAAATATGAAAAGAATCTGAAAGAAAACAACTATTTCAGACATGTAATGCATTCAATGATTCTAAAGTTTTTCATTTTTTAGTCAGTGGTATTCAAATGAATAATATTGTAGTTAGGGGATTTGTAAATAAAATATATTCACTAGGTTCCCTGTTACCATTTCAAATATGGAATGATTATAATTTGGAGATCATAGCTAGGTGAACAATT
Organism: Leptinotarsa defecta; assembly: GCA_015342085.1. Taxonomy (NCBI): domain Eukaryota; kingdom Metazoa; phylum Arthropoda; class Insecta; order Coleoptera; family Chrysomelidae; genus Leptinotarsa; species Leptinotarsa defecta. The sequence goes on from WOGO01005863.1 coordinate 9,292, forward strand.
TTTTTGATATATTTTTCAAGTATTTTTTATTACTTCCTTATAAATATACCGATGAAAGTAATATCTGTCAACATTTCTGTATGTGGAAATTGTAAATTTGATGCCTTTTAATGGAAGTATATTGAATACATTTATATTCAGAACAAAAATTTTAAATTTCTGATGAAACAAGTGGCAATCTGTGCTGTAATGCCTTGTAGTTTTTCTGCCCAATAGATTGATAGAGTGAAGTACACTTTTTCTAGGTTCCCAGTATAGTTAACTTTTTGAATATGGCGTTCCTAGAAGATAGTAGAAATAGAGCTACTTTGTTGGGCATCCGTACACTGCACATCTAAGAAAATAGTAGCCTTATCGACTGTGATGGCAGCAAACACTGTGTTAACTAGACAATGAAGGTAAGTCTTAACTGCAACTATACTATACACACCCACTTTCGTAAACCCATACATTTACATACATATATGGTCCTGCTCCTGCTTCATGAGATGGCATATATGTATTATCTTCATGGCCATGAAGATGAGGATATAATGAATTGCTAATAGTCGCAGTAGTTCATGAAGTTTCAGCGATTTTCAGAGACTTGGAAGAAATGGATGTCAGATGTTATTCAAAATACAAAAAAAGTAATTGCTCAAATACTCAGACTCAATGTAATGCCTTTTTTATAATCCTCAGTAAAACCCCCAGAGAAATATCAAGCACTTAATTGTCACTCTCACTGGCATGCCATTATGAATTAAAAAAATTGGAATATATTAAATACCTTGCTGCCTTATTTGCTTCAACAGAGTTGTCATAGCTCTGCACTACGAGTCCATCATAGTTGCCTTGAGAATCATGGGAATCAGTCTGGTGCAAGTTCCTTGCTTTTTTATCATTTTCATAATAGAAAGTCAACTTGTACGGTGGGCTTGTGGGTTCTAAGTTGAGTTCCTGGGTCATTGGGGCGTGTACGGGGGCGAGTAGGTCAGTCTCGCTTTCATTGAGTTTCACAGTCTCTTGCAGAGATTGCGTGTTAGAATTGTGATTAGCGGCGTCTGTCAGTCAGTAACATTTCTTCGTGCAAGCACATTTACGCACGATGTCGATGTCTTTGGTGTACCTGGTGCCATCGTTGCATAAAAGTCGTACCTGCAATTAAAAAAATTGAAATTTTTTGGTAATGTAATCGCCAGTTAGTTTTTCAAGTTGTAAATTTTTAAAAAAGTGTTTTTAAATTTTGGTAGGTACTTGAACTCCAAAACAAATCAGTATTTTGCTTATAATAGAAATTAGATCCTAAGAAATAATATTAAGTGTACATGAATTTGGAAAGTAGAAAAAATGGTTATGAAAATCACAAATGACCATGGTACATGGATTAATGCCAGTACGTTTGTATAGCTGTACCTTTATATCAAATATTTATATTGAATGTGAGATTAGGAGCTGTATATTTACACTTAAAAACGAATTATACTGATATTAAGTATTTTCATATAAGAATAATAGCCTTTTGAAACCATTTTAGGACCAAAATTGTGTTTTAACTACCAGAATAGTGAGATTATGATAATTTTTGCATGGGAGAACTATCTTTTTTTATTTTCAAACATTAAGGTTGATATGATTGTAACACTGGGGGTAGAAATTATTTCCATTTAATGTTGGAAATCGGAACACAAGATCTTCCACACAAAATAATTTGTTCAGACGAAAATACAGTTTTAAATAATGGCATTTTCAATCGTCGATATAGTCATTACTGGTCAAGAAGGAAACTGCTAAAATAAAATTGGTAGGCCCAAACTTCCGTTCGATTCTAGTATGTAAGTTGCAATTTTGGAGACTACAATAATAGGTTCTTTTTTCTACAAACATTCTATAACTTCAGAGCGATAAAAGCATATTCATTTGTGACTATCAAAATTATTTTGTTATCATTAATATTTTTATTTACCTTTCGCCTTTTACTTTTTCTGGCATGGCAGCAACTTGATCCACAAGTGCCAACGCACCTTGCCATTTTCAATGGCTTTCTTGATCTGCATCCATTCTCTGAGTAGTGCTCACGAACTTGCTCTTTTCGGCAAGTTGGTGCTGTAAATAACAAATAAATAAACACTGGAACACAATGAATAAACATGTTCATTTAAGAAAAATCAGTGAATACAAAACGATTAAAGATTTACGTTTTCAGTAGTGAAGCATATGCCCATATATGTCAGTTCTAACCATGATATTTCAATAGGCTTTTATGGTTAATCTCCCTCCACCGATTATAATGCTCAGCTGAAGCAGAAAATTAGTAATGTGAGTCGGCATACTTACACTCCTCCTCACCTTGCTCGCAGTATTTGCCCCTGAAGCCGGGCCTGCATTTGCAAGCATACTCTCCGTTGCGCGTTGCAATACACTTGCTGTCATGTTTGCAGTGATTGCCAAGACAGGGATCGGGTGGACTTGCTGCCTCTTCCACCATTTCATCCATTTCATCTTCTTGTTCTTCATCTTCTCTGTCAGCGTCTATCATGCCACAACCAGGTTGTACTTTCTGCTGAATTTTGGCGTTCCCAAAGTCTACAGGTTTGTGGTTAATCCAGACTTCTTTCATACAACCTATGAAAAAATAATTGACTGTAATTGAGAAAATATTATCTTTTTTGAAGAAGGAAACTATAATTTCCATCTTGAAACGTACATTCGTTAATAAGAAAATTTTTTGCCTATTATCGTATCAAATTTGTCTATTTCTATTCATGTGTGTCGAAATAACCAATGAAACCATCATTACACTGATAACTACCCATGGATAGTTTTCACGGGTAGTTATCACTTATGTCATGACATTGCT
>WOGO01005864.1:0-12130 GCA_015342085.1 Leptinotarsa defecta
TTTGTCACAATCTTCTTTCTTTACAAACTGCTAAACAATAAGATCTCGTGTGCCCCTCTTTCACAAATGATCAACTTCCGCACCCCACGCCTTAATTCCAGATATCAAACGACATTTTACTGTGATATTGTCAGAACAAATAACAGTTTGAAAGCACCAGTGTCAATACTTTGTAACAACAATAATTCAATATGTGATATGTGCGATATTAATCAGAGTTCTCAAAGTTTTATTTTGAATTGTATTCTCACTAGAACCTTTTAACTGTGATCACTTTTTTTTCGCTTCTTGTGATATATTTCCATTTCTACTTAGTTTTCTTTTAGTTGTACCAATCTTTTTTTTCAACTAATTATACTGTTTTGCATATATTTTTATCAACACTTTTGTACATTTTCTGTAATTAGGTGAATGCCTGTTGAAAATAAAGTGCTATCAATCAATCAATAAACTTCAGATTCAACATTGGATACCTTAACGGGAAGAAGAGGTTAACTGAGAAGAAGAAGAACTCAGATAAAAATCAACAACAACATTTTAATAGTAGGCAGTAGAGTGTGTAAGGGCATTCTACTTCCGAACACGTAACAAACATCATTTTACCAGTATAGTAAGAAGCGGTTCGAGCGGTTCCGAACACGTAACAGCACACCTAGATAATGACAAATGAGATTTTGTCGAAACGTTGCTGAAATTAAAGATAATATCACATACACGGATCAAATACCCGAAAACCAGTTCAGCATAGTCCTATCCGTGAAAACTTCAGATTTAACGGGAAGAATAGGTTAATTGAGAAGAAGAAGAACTCAGGTAAAAATCAACAATATTTAAATAGTAGGCAGTAGAACGTGTAAGGACATTCTACTTCCTAACACGTAACAAACACAATTTTACCAGTATAGAAAGGAGCGATTCGAGCAGGGTCAACCGACTTCGGAACACGTAACAGCACACCTAGATAATGACCAATGAGATTTTGTCGAAACGTTGGTGAAATTGAAGATATCACATACACAGATCAAATACCCGAAAACCAGTTCAGCATAGTCCTATCCGTGAGAACTTCAGATTTAACATTGGATACCTCAACGGGAAGAAGAGGTTAACTAAGAAAAAGAAGATCTTAGGTAAAAATCAACAACAACATTCAAATAGTAGGCAGTAGAGCGTGTAAAGACATTCTTCTTCCGAACACGTAACAAACACCATTTTACCAGTATAGTAAGAAGCGGTTCGAGCAGGGTCAACCGACTACCGAACACGTAACAGCACTCCTAGATGATGACAAACAAGATTTTGTCGGAACGTTAGTGAAATCAAAGATGGTATCACATACACGGATCAAATACCCGAAAACCAGTTCAGCATAGTCCTATCCGTGAAAAATTCATATTTGACATTGGATAACTTAACGGGAAGAAGAGGTTAACTGAAAAGAAGAAGAACTCAGGTGAATATATATATTTGGGTCAGCAGACAACGTGCAAAATCAAAATCTAAAATCATAAGTGAAGTATTGTGTACCCTGAATTTGAACAATTTTTCATTTTGAAGTTTCCTTGAAAACAGTTATCGGCATGAATACACGAGGAGAAAATAAAGAAATGGGTGATCTACAGTCAATGGTGAAAACATTGGTCACCAAACTGTGCACTTCAGAAGATATTCTCTCTCATTTATCCAAAGCCATAACAGAAACGATAAGTAAAAAATTTGATGCAGAATTGAAGATGTTGAAAAAGAGAATGCTGAACTGAAAAGGCAGTTGAAAGTAAGAATATTAGACTCTATGGTTTAGCGGAAAATGTGAATGAGGATAGTTTAAAATGTGGTTTGGAAGTTTTCAATCAGAAAATGAACCTAAAAATAAATAGTTCCGATGTTGAGAAATGTTATCGTATAGGTAAATATGATCCTCAGAAATCTCGTCCGTTATTTATTCGTTTTACTACGAATAATTATAAAAATATTGTATACAAGAATAAGAAAAATCTGAAGAATACTGGTATCACGGTTAGAGAAGACTTAACGCCTGCTCAAAATACATTACTACGTGCAGCCATGCAAAAACTTGGCATCCGTGGCAAAGTGTGGACGAACTTTGGGCAGATTTTTCTCAAATATGATCATGAACAATCAGTCATCAATATTAGAAAAATGGCAGATGGTACTGAATTATGAACTCATTTCGAATAAAATTAGGCTCCACTTATGTTGAAATATGTTCTGTTTTGTTTTTTTTAACTAGATCACGGTTATTATTATCATCCGTGGATTACTTGTTTCAAAATGTTTTCACATCAGGTCAATACATTAGTACATTTGCATGTTAGAAACCATTGTTGTTTTTCTTTGCAGCTAATCCGAACCATTTAAGATATTGCTTTTTCAGTTTCTCTTTTTACAACAGCTAAACTTTTTTTTCCTTTTTATTTGAAAATAGGTATTCACGATAAAGATCGGTGACAAAGTAATATTCATTTGCATTAGTCATGGAATCCCTTAAAATAGGAAGTTTGAATGTGAGATCGCTCCTTCCATCACTTCAAGAAGTTCATCATAGAAGGAGATTTTGATATTTTCATGATATCTGAGACGTGGCTTCATCATGATATTAATAATGACTTACTGAACCTAAATGGTTTTACATTATTCAGGATAGATCGCGAAACTAGAGGTGGTGGCTTATGTATTTTTATTAATAAGGTACTAAGGGGGAAATTACTCATCAACGCAGGCGAATCCTACGAGCAGCTCTGGATAAAAATAACTATTAAAAAAATAACTTGGGCGGTAGGAGTTATTTCTAAGCCTCCTCTCCAAGATACAAACAAATTTCTGGATGAATTTGAAAATACACTATTTTCAATATATGCGAAAGTAGATAAAATACTATGCACTAGTGATTTTAATATCAATTTAATGACGAATGCTCAAGAGCTCAAAAGCTTATATCCATCTTAGAGTATTTTTGTTTAAAACAAATAGTAGAAACTCCAACAAGAATTTCAAATAATACAGCAACTCTTCTCGATTTAATAATAATTCAAGAAGCAGAATCTGTTTCAGAAGTGGTGTCGATAGACACAAATGGTATTACGGATCATTTGCTCGTAGCTTGCAAAGTAAGAGTAGACGGACAAAAGGTAGGTCCCAAGATGTGTACACATAGAAATTTCAAAATCTTCGATGCTGATCGGTTTGAAATTTATCTACTTAACACACCCTTCTTCATGATATTTGATCAAGCTTCAATAGAAGGAAAAGTTAATTTTTTGATTGTCTAACAAATCTTTTTGATAGGCATGCACCTTATAAAACATCAAGGGGAAAAAATCTAGAGCCCCATGGTTGACTCAAACAATACAAGACATGATTAATACAAGAGACATAGCTTTGAACAAATATAAAAGGACAAAATCACCAGCACACTTACAATTCTATAAAGATATGCGCAACTAAGTTAATGGTACAATAAAACGTGAAAAAAAGCTTACTTCTGTTATAAGTTTGAAAATTGTAGTAGAAAAGAGCTCTGGAAATCACTAAAATACAATAAAATCGTGAATGTAATATCGACAGATATTCCTGAACATCTGAAGGATCCAGAAAAAATTAATGATTTTTTGGTGAATACTATCCCGTTTTCTGAACCTTCAGATACACTTTTAAACTTCAATAAGGAAAACCGATTGAAAAATTAAAATTTTGAGTTTCTGGAAGTTAATGATCTATTTTTTTACACAAATATTTATGAGATCAGTAAAAATGCTATGGGACGAGATGAATTAAACTTGAAATTAATTAAATTATGCTGCCTTCATATAATCACTTATATAATCCATATAATAAATATCTGTCTTTCTGAAAACGTTTATCCCTCTGTGTGGAAGAGTGCAGTGCTTGAGGTTTTGTCGAAAATAAGTAATATTACTGAGTTTAGAGACTTGCGTGGAATCAGTATTTTGCCAACATTATCAAAAGTTTCATATTAGTGATGACATACTGAGAGCAACGAATGAGGGTAAGTGCACGATATTGGTTCTCCTCGAATTCAGCAGAGCGTTCGATACCTTGAATCATAAACTCCTACTAAATATCTTACATTATATGGGGTTATCTGATAACGCTGTCAAACTCATGGGCAGTTATCTGGAAGGTAGAAAGCAGCACGTTTGGTTGGGCTTTCATGTGTCGAATGATCTGAAACTGAAGGCGGGAGTACCACAAGGATCAGTTTTGGGTCCATTGCTCTTTACTATTCACTCGTCAACCTTGCTAAGGAAACTTGAAACCTGTAATGTACATCTTTATGCGAACGACGCTCAATTTTATCACAGTTTTTATCCAGAAGATGTTAAAAAATCCTGCGGAGTCATATACTCTGATATTAGACACTTTATTGAACTAGCAACTTCACACTCACTATTTATTAACATAGAAAAATCTAAAGTCATCATTTTCGGATCAAAAATCAATAGGAGTAAAATCATCAATAAAGTTGAAATTGCAGATACTCTTCATGTGTCGAACCTGACAAGTCACTATTCACAAAAAGTTCAGAAAGTCCAAATTCTTATTTGAGTCTTATATATGGAATAAGAAGAAGAAACAATATCTCACATGCTCAAGGAAGTTGGATGGCTAAATATGGAAAATATGTTGCTTGCCTCTATCATAAGATTCTCCTATATAAAATCCCTTCGTACCTGCATAGGAAAGCGACGTTTCGAACCGATATTCATAATATTAACATCAGGTTCAAAGGCTCTTTCACACCTCACATTTTCACAACTCAGTTAGTCAAACGCTCCTTCAGTTAACAGATAGCTAAAGTCTGTTCAATGCTATTCCTGAACTTGTAACATAACTGCCACCCTCTCAGTTCAAAATCAAATTGAAATTATATCTTTTCCAAAATCAATAACATGATGAATGTTTCACCATTCCGCTTTTCTATCTTCTTCTATTTTTTCCTCTTTGAGCAATTCCTGGCCAATATTAGTTTGCCTAGTTTTGTATCATCTCCAGTCACTGATCTTTATTCATGTATTCATATACTTATGTTGATGCTATGTTACTTTGATACCCATGCAGAGACTTTTTTGGGTTAAGTGGAAGAACACTTTAGCATTTATTTGCATAGCTGCGAAAATTGAACTTCGCCTTTTACTAGAACTTAATATATGTAGTTGAAATTAATATTGTTATTTTTTGTGTGGTTGTAGTAATAAAGACGTTCATTATTATCATTATTATTATACGTGTTGTCTATATACGTGAAAAAACGAGAAGATATTAAAAAAACATAAAATAAAACCTGCACAATTTTTATCACTATGTTCACCACTAGCCTTTGATCTCTCGTCACGAATTTCATCATCAGCGTTAAGCCCGCCCAATTTTGTTAGAATTTCGGCACGTTCACTTAATAAATCTTTGGATACTATAATTCACCGTCGTAAGCTTATAATTAAACCGAAAATCGAAACAATTAGAAAGTAACCAACAGTTTCACACAGATACATACATAGTGAACTCTGACAGCTTGAAATTTTTGAAGACGCCTTCTGTTGATTGTTTAGTGTTTAAAAAATATACTAGCCAACAAATAAGAAAAAAAATTGCGACTAATAGTTTAAAGCATCCTGATTGCGACTTCAACATCAAAAATTTTCCATCACGTGAAGATTTTGAGTTATAGTTATTTTTATTTTATACACAAATTTCCACATTATAGGGAAATATAAAATCAAAACAAGAAAAAAAACCAATATATTTTGAGGATAACAGACTTTATTTACAATGCACATGAAAAAACATTCATATAAAGTATTTTATGCATAACCTTTTTGCAAATGTTGACTTTCGTTTATAAGTTTCATCCCATCTGCCTTGGTAACGTTGCTCCATTGTCAGTATGTCTTGGTGGAACCTTTCCCCTTGTTCGTCACCGACAGCACCCAAATTGCCTGGGAAAAAATTCAAATGGGAGTGCAAGAAATGGATTTTGAAAGACATGCGACATCCCATTCTGTAGTAGTTTTCAAGGAGTTCTTCTACAAGTGTTTCGTAATTTTCCACTTTCTTATTCCCTAAAAACTCCGAAATAATTCTTTTGAAAGAAACATTACTTATTTTTTATTTGAACTGTTGATCACTTACTAGTTTTCTAATTCGTGGTCCAATAAATATACCTTCCTTGAATTTTGCATAATCTAATTTTGGAAAAACGTTTTTAAGAAATTTAAACGCATCATCTTTTTTGTCTAATGTTTTTACAAAATTTTTCATTAATACCAGTTTAATGTGTAATGGAGGTAACAAAACGTTTTTGGGATTAACAAGAGTTATAATCTTCACATTAGCTTGACCTGAGATTTATTTATCTCTCGGAGGCCATTTTTTACTTGATAATGGCTGTGTATTGCCCTACTGTTCCAAAGGCAAAGACAACAGCAAAACTTCGTAAATCCGCCTTGAAGACCTAGTAATAGTCCTGTGACTTTTAGGTCACCACATATTTACTTTCGTGTGTTGTAATCTAGACCCTAATAGTTCACCATTCTCTTTGAACAAGTGGAGAACCCGAACTAGGTCATTCAATTCAGGTTGTTCGATTAAATGGGGTGTTTTTCTTTCATTCTCGGGAAAATAAGGACCATCTTTTTCTAGCACATCATGGGAACCTACCTGGTCATCATGTATTTCTAAATCTTCCTTCCAATTTGCCGGGGGTGTTGAAACTGGTAAACCTTCTCCATGAACAACCGGCCTTCTTGCAGAAGGAATATCCGGATATAAAATTTTGTTATTGTTCTTTCTGAAAAAATCAGAAATGTTTGTTATGCAGAAGTAACAGTCGTTGTAATGATTTGTTGTTTCTCGCCAAATCATTGGAACTGCAAAAGGCATAAAAGAGTGTTTGCCATTCAACCAGTTACTTAGATTTGCGGCACAGGTTTGGCAACATAATGTGTGGAGCCCAATTCCAATCTTGATCATCAACAACACATCCAAAATACTTATGCTAAGCTACTTTGATCATTTGATTATTTGGCCGTTTCTGCGATTTAGGAGTAAACTGACCACATATAAAGCAAAAACTATCTGCGGGATTAACGCAGCCACGTTTCTGTACTTTGGACATTTTTGTACTGTTGCTTACGTCGAATTCAAATATGTGATACTGTGTTTACAGGAGTCAACTTATTTTATTCACAAAGAAAACACTTGCGTTAAACTAGTATTGATGATCCGATTGTCAACCTGCTACTTTTATGGCGGTTCCGTATTTTTGGAATTTTCTGGAAACTTTGTGTATCGGAAGTTCGAGAAGCGGTATTACAAGTCTCATATACTGCGGAAGCAGATTCAAATACTGGGCAGAGCCACTGTGCTAGATTTTAAACAATTTCTTCAATTTAGGGGAAAAGCAAATTTGGAAAGTCGTATTAATTACATTTTTGTGAAAAAAATCATAACTCAAAAATCTTAATGATTCGGAAAGATGCTTATTTGTAATAATAGATTGATTAAAAAAATTATAATATTGGCAATAATAACATTATATTCAATTATTTATCGAGAACGTTTGATTCTGATTGATAATCTAGTGAAATATTACTCTAACATTAATATTGTTTCAGTTTCTTTTTCGTCTTCTTGCTGGATTTGTATCAATCGTTTCAGAAAAAATGACGGATCCATTATTTTGTCAAAGGAATAAAAAGACTTATTTCCTATTATATTCAACGTTATAATGTCAAATCCAATTATTGCATATGTGAATAAAATATGACTTCGACATTTTAGATACCTCATAAACTCATTTTTGTTTGCAATTGAGTCTTTCCAAGTATGAAAAAGTAAATATAGTTGCTTTTGTTGTACTGATATGTCAATTTCTGTTTCAATTATAAGGACATTAAGTCATTATGAGGTTTAATCTTTTTAATATTCTGAACATTATTTTGGTAAATACAAATCACAAAATTATAAAACCACAACAAAAATTAATTGGCGCTCCGAGCCGAATTCATTGATTCCATGAGGTTGTTTCACTAAAATGTTCAATTGTGAATTTTTCAGTAAAAGTTAAAATTTCCCGAGCTTTGTTTTGAATATTCACGAGGAATTTTTGGTTGGTTAAAAGTGTCATAAACGACATCAAAATATGAAGATGACTTGTAATCCGACGACGTTGTTCTGCAGTTTTATAATCTTATACCATGATCAAACTGTCTATGTACATACTGAATGTATTTATCAAAAATAACGTTAAATGTTTCTTTTCGATCTCTTGACGATATAAATTGAAACAGTTTGTTTTCACTTCTTTCATCAATCATATTGATGAAAGAAGTGAAAAGTATTTTTTCAGCGTTCATGTGAAAGTATTTGTTTCGAAAGTAATTTTCTTTCGTGTAATTCGATGTTTATATGAAAGTAGCTGTTTTAAGAGGGCTTTTTCTTCCAGTTTGTATCTGAAAGTTACTTCTCTGCATGACCTACATATTTATTTATAGAGTTAATTTTTTGAAATTGAATTCTACCTACGCAGCATACGCAGAATTGTCATCCAGATACTGACTGAAAAAACAAACCCTTTCGAAACAGACTACTTCCACATGAAAACTGAATTACATGTAAGAAGAAAATTTTTTGGAAACAACTACTTCCATACTAGAAAATCACTTTTTTCATTCAGTCTCTACTACAAGCATTCATTATGGAATTAAAACATATATCATTCACAGGAACAATACAAAATATGATATATGGAAAAGTATCGATATAAAAAGTCATTTACATGGAACACTATAAACATCAATGATTTAATTCAAAGTTTCGGGACAAGACACTTATCACCTCACCAGCAACATTTTGAAAAACATTACAAGACGAACCGCATTACTGAAAAATCTACTCTTGTCATGATGACATTCCAAGCTTTTTTTTTTAAATCACCGACAATTCTACTGTATATTGATATAATTTTGTTAACCAAAAGGAAATGTTTGAAATTGCGACATTTCAGAAACGAGAACAATTTTTGTAGATAATTGCATACCAACATTTTTGACCTTCGAAGTTCAATATTACTTCCAACACACATAAAAATTGATGTGGATTTGTTTATATTTATTTAAAACATCGTATTGAAGAACTATACCAAATTTTAGCTCTATGTGAATGATTGTAAGTTCAATACTTTTTTCGCTTATCACTCAATCGATATTTGAATACTACTGGAGTTTTTTCCATACACCAAACCGTTATTTTAACACCTCGACACGTGTTTCGATCACCAAGTGATCGATCATCTTCAAGCGGAAGATCAAACTCCTCATCCAAGTGATCATTTTCCTCTTGAAGATGATCACTTGGTGATCGAAACAAATGTCGAGGTGTTAAAATAACGGTTTGGTGTTGGTAATATTCATCTCTACATCAAAGGTTCTAAACAGTGCATCACAAGTACAATCAATATTTATTTCCATTTTTCGAAATGGCTTACATGTATTGGAATCGTCAATTAGTAGGTAGGTAAAGTAGAACAATGAAATGAAATTTACATGTTGACTATACTACAGTATGATTAACTGAAATGGAGATTGCTAGATGATATCAGTTTCCAGGTTGAAAATGTCCTAAAACACCTCGTATTCCTGCATCATGTAATCACCATTCAGATAGATTTTGATGTCCTTATGATGAGTTGGCTCGTGCACTGAAGGTGATTGAGTTTTCTATCGCGTCTTACAATAAACACGACTACTTCTACGTCATTCGCAAAGAAAGAACAACGCAATATTTTATACGCGCTTCTCTCAAACTCATTATTGATTAAAATGCAATGATCTACGCCACTCATAATATCAGTTCAGTTGTTTTGAAGGTACCGAAGTTTCTATTCTTTGCATTCATGGAATACACTTTTATTTTTTCTACTAGCTTTAGGAATGAGATTTATGAATTTATGTAACGGTAGATTTCTCTAACTATTTTACTACTTTTCAGTGGCGTATACAGGAGGAGAATCGAAACTGATTATATATGATGCTTGAAAGGATTGTGGAACTTTAAAAACAAAAAAATATCAAGAGAAATTATATATATTTGTTCAACTTTATTAAACAGGAAATCATAACTAGTGAAAAATATGAAACACCTAGATTAATTTGGAAGTTATTCATTTTTGGTACTTCTTTTTTTCATTTAGAAAAAAGTAATACTTTTCAAAAATAAGTTCAAACACTGTCGCAAATATAACTTTTCTACCTGAAGTAATATAAATATAACTTTTTTATTCATAATAGAGAAAGTTTGAGTTTATGTGTGAATGTGCAAACATTTATTCAACTAGTTAATTTGATCCCCCAGTTTGTATTCAAAAGAAACTTCCTGAGCATGATCTACACATATCTGTGAAGAGTTTCGACTGGTAAATTCAATTTTTCTTCTACTTTCCTGCTTTCTATATATTCCTAAACATATTCCCTTTTCTGAGAAATCGGTAATGTTCTGAAAGGTAGATGATTCAAATAGTTGAAAGGTGATGGAAATGTCTAGAATTGCTCGTCTTCATCGATAGCAAGAAAATGAAATAACTCTCAGAAACTGTGATTATCTGAAAATAATGAATTATTTAAATTGAAAGGTGTATATTTTTATGAGAAATGAATTAAAAAAAAGTTTTTGGATTCCACTTCTCTATCTTTATATTGAACCGGAAGTTTGTCACAAGTTTTTGTATGAATATGAAGAAGTAGAAGCCAAAAAGTTTTTTTTCCAAAAACTATTCTCTTCTAGAAATATACTCCTTTCAATTTAAACAATATTTCTATGGCTGACATTGAATCAAATGAGCGTATGAATGTCATTGAGTACTTATTATCATCGTGTCTAAAACTTTGATATCCGCCTTTAAAAATGATACTCGTAGTGTTCCATTTAATTGAAGATTTATATCGTAGACACTGAACGGGTAACAGTGACTTTCGTATGATTCAATGTTCGTATGCGAAAGTAATTATTTCATAGTATTTTTTCTTTCGTATAATTGAATGTTCATGGAAAAGTAGTTATATCGAAAAGGTTTTTTCAGTTTGAATCTAAAAAAATTTCTGTGTGTGCACTTCATATCAAAAAAACTTCTCAGTGCAGATATTTTTTCTTATTTTTTTGCTTTATTCGAAAGTTTCACCAATTTTTGTAGCTCCATTTGGAGTGCTGGAAAGTCAAAAAGCTTTGTTTCAAAAATCATTTGATAGTTTTCTTGATTGTGTATCATAATCAAATTTCTAATAGCTTCAAAAGTTTTTCATGATTTTAAAAATTATTCACACAAAGTGAGTAGGCATATATGGAGACTGGCTGTAAATCAAATTATCTAACCGAACAATTCGTTCAGGCCTGTCGGATATAATCCAACGCCCTTCGTGGTATTAGCCAGGGGACTAGTTGGTTTCTGATAGGTGTCAGTCCATTAACCTACAGTGTAGGTAATTTGAGCCTGGCTTGAACGAATTTTTCTTTAAAATAATTTGGGCCAAAATTAAGTACCGTATTGTTAACTGATATATTAACAATATTTTCGTTCATTTCATAATTGATAGGTGGGTGATAATTTTTTAGAGTAACTTTATTTACCAATACGTACTTCTTCTGATAAGTTGAATTTGTCGGAAAAAGTAAATTTCCCATCTCGAGTATAGTATATGGGTGAGTCAATTCGAATGACATAAAAACTAAATAGTTTCCGAACATCGGCAGTTTCTTTAATGGGCAGCGTGGTATAATTTTTTTGTGAGAATTAATTTTATTTTTCATAAACCAAACGGACTTTTTCATTAGTAGTAAAGAGTAATGTCATTAGTCTTTTATTTAGCGGTTCGGATTGACATCGTAAAGACTATAATTGACGACGACAGTAGCTCAAAAATTTGCATAACCACTTCTAACAAAAATTCAAAGTACTTCAATTATTTATCACGGTTACCAAAATATTTTGAACAGGTCACTTTCTTTGAATTGGAGGGGTTATATTTTTAGGAGTGATTCATTTTTGGGAAAGAAAGTTTTTGGCTTTCTACTACTCCATCTTGATACATAAAATAAGGAT